>BOPM01000699.1:29165-34693 GCA_022179025.1 Porites australiensis | reverse complement strand
AAGTGACCAGGCTTTATGTATCGAGTATATTAAATAACGCACGGTCAACGGGAAATGTTCGATCATTGTCCGCACGTCATGATCACATCCTCTCAGTTCTACTTGAAGTTATATATAGAAGGGTTACGCATTAGCATTACTTTTGCATTCTTCTTCTTGAGTCTCGTTTTGACATTTCAGCGTCGTTTATAAAGTATTAGCCCTGTCTTTTGAACGCTTTTCCGTAGGTCAGTTTCTTCGTATGTTAAGTGATGTGTCGTTCCTAAATTCGAGACCACTAATGTTACTAGTTGTGCAATTCAGTTTTGCCATATTTCATCCTGCGATTTTTCGTACGTTACGCTTGTTTTAGCCTTATCATACTTTTATTTTTCAACAAACCATAGCAACCTTATGGTTATGATGCTTTTTCGTACATTCATCGTCCGCTTGTCTTCTTTCCGCTTCTCCGTGGGTTAATTCATTTGTAACATTAGTTTTACTTTTGTTTTCCGTAAGTTGTTTCGTTCTTACGTACAACTAAATGAGGATTTACAATTGATTTTACAGCGCATATTAATTCATTTGCACCATATAAGAATCGATTGTCTTTTCCACATTTTTAGCATTTGTAAAGTATCGTTGTCATTTAACACTTCGCTGGCCAGCATGCGCCTTGTCTGCGTGAAGATAAGACTGCGCGGATAACGTGACCGGTGCCTACCTGTCATTTTTTTCAGACCCGGTGCGTACATGTATATTCCCATTTGGCGGCCACTAAAAAAAATCTTCAACGAGCCTTTACGTAAGGTAAAAACTTATTATTTTAGTGTCTCAGAATGTTGTAGTTTTCTTTAATAAAGACGTGATCATCATAAAACTGCTAATGATAGCTGTGCTCTTGATAAAGATTGCTTTTTTGGGGGCGGTAATACCTTTTGGAAAACGGTAGAAGTTGCACTTCAAAAACTTCTCGGGGGAGGAGGGGGGGGGGGAGAGGGGGCTTCATGACTGCTTGCGACTTCCCCGGCTACTTACAAAAAATACCCGGCAACTTGAAATCTTAGTGACAACAAGGGCCTTGTATCACTGGTAAGCAGCCCTGAGGTGGAATTGTCGAACAACATTCGGACTTTTCAGTTGGTAGTCTCCAGAAATCCCGCTCTGCGTGGTTTGTCAAGGGGTTAAAATACTTACCATGCACATCTCTCTACATTTCCGGCTTAAAAGGCGTGTTCCACAATATATAATATGGCGACTTCACAATCTCTCTTAACTGTCAGGTTCTATTCGTTCAGGCATTCGATTCTGTATACTACGCTTGTGTAGTCTTGTGAAGTTTCCTATATTATCTGTAATGTACTCCAAGCTTTACCTTGTAAAGCCCTTTGGAGCAAGCCAATCACATGGTACAAAACCGCCATGCTTGAGAGCAAGAGACATACTGGGTCAAGGAAAAAAAAATGACCATTTGAAATGATGTAAGGTTTCTGTTTGTCTTGTCTCAGTGCGTCCCTTACCGCGTGAATGACTTACTGCAAAGAGACTATTAGGATCCCTTATGTCACACGTGTCTGTAATGGTTGCATTGGTTTCGGATGCGATGTGGTATACATCATACATCCTCACCCAAAAGTAGTTATTCTGTATTTTTATTCCTCAACGTGTTTAATGAGGCAAAGATCCTACTTAGCTGCTTTAAAGACAAGTCCAGATTAACATGACGTCACAAAATAACATATTGTTGCGACACAGCCACACCTCACGAGAAAAAATAAATCATCTTATTGTCTCTGTACTTGCAGTTGTGGAAGTTTGATTGTCGAACTGGCCCTTGAATTCGCGTCGATTGTGTCAGAAGCTTCGGTAGTGAACACGCTTCGAACGGCTGCCACAAATAACAATTTTGGAGAATTCGCTGTCAATGCTTCGTCCATACAAGGGATTGCTGTAAATGAAAGTACATCCACGCCTCCTACAGGAAAAACTACGGGAAGATCCTCTGATGGTATGGTTGAACTCAATATGTGTACATGTAGTTTTCTCCATGGGTTTTCAGTTATTAAAATAATAGTGATTAAGAGTGTGTTAAATGGTAATACGTCTGCAGGCACTTTGTCCAGCTTTATAGCGGTTTTTAATGTACTAAATTCTATGTAGCCCAGATTGTTTGCTTCTCCACTCTAAAAAGGGTAACCGTGAATTTGTGAATAAAAATGTTTTTTGTGCATGTCCTTTCTTTAAGATGAACGCAGGCTTTTATCGTATAAATATAAATTGCATGGTAATTTTGCCGTAAAATTCGTAAGCTGTGAACATCTGCCCCATTGTACTTTACCATTGGCTTTAAAGTTTAGCATCTTGTTTGAAATGGAAGTGGGCTAAAATGCTCCTAGTCACCTTAAAATTGAATTCATATAGATTCTAAGACAAATACGACTATGAGAAAGAGGTTTTCTATATCCTAAGTTACCCTTCTCTTCTCTATTCTCTGCAACTGGTTAGTTTTGATCTTCGTACAACTTTGCAGATACAGTCTGGCAACCTTACGTCTGGTGTGTAGATAGCCATTTATTGGCAATAATTATCTTTCTAGTTTTCCTATCCATGCTGACCAGTTCTTCCACTGTCCAATCCACGATATCTGCACTGTGGCGTACCACACCTTCAGCTCAGGCATTGATGCTAATAAAATTTCCGCCGTTCAGCTTTGATCTACACAGCTTCTTAACACGTCTAACATATTCTGCTATAATTATTATTACTATTATTCTCATCATCATCACCTATACGTACAATTAACAATTTGTATAGCCGGGCTGACTAATATTTGTGCTCTGAAGATGAATGATTTTTGCGGTTAAATTGTTTTCAGGCTTCTTATCGCAATTTGTTTCTTTATCTAATCTCTATTTTTAGCTTTTTTTTCGATTTGGCAGGTGAATTGCGAAAACTACCTGTAAAAAATTAGATTTAGCAGTTAATGTACAGTTAATGTTAGTACGTCATCGTACCCCGTTCGCCTGTCGATCCCTCCGTCCGTACAGACTCCAGAGGAGGGGAAGGTGGAACTCTTAAGGTGAGAGGAAGGGACACCAAGCATGTTTCTTGCTTTTGTCTGGACGAAAGGCAAACCTGTGGAAGAAGAACCAGTGGAGTTGCTCTGGAAGGGATCTCGTTGTTTCGTGTTTTTGAATAACGAGAAACTTTGAAAACAAATATTTTGGTCACGTCTTCGGCTCGTGGATCTGCAACAATTTTGACATTGTTATGGTTCAATTTTATCATCAGTAAGCGGGCAGACACATGAAATGAAACTGTTTAATCACTGCACGATTTCCTCGAATTATATGGCTTTTAAGCTAAACGGAATATTACCAATTTAAAAGGCAGATCCAAGTTAGCGGATGGTCCAGGTCCTTGTTTAATCATAAATGACGGCACTGTTGTTGCTATAGGTTAACATTGTGTAAGCCAACTTCATGATTTTATCAGACACCTTACTATATTTTAGTATTCTTTACTGCACTGCAACTTTTTTGGGAGAAATGAATGAAATTTGGGTTCTGTCAATAAATTCTATGAACAATTTGACATCATAATGACGTAAACTTATGCCATTGAGTTGATCAAGATTCACTTAGATTTTGGGTTCAGTGATTAGGTCTAGTTTGGTTTTCTCATTACGAGTGGCTATAAAGTTTTAGAGGAGGGGGATCACTCGAACTCTTCCCTTCCTGTTCCCAGGAAGCAAAGAATTGCTCGGTTAAGACACACGTCAGTTTTGTTTATAGAACGGGACGGTTAATATAATATATGTTACTGTTTCATTTGTTTTATTAGTAGCTTAATAAGGTAATTCAGCGTTTTCAAGGTAACCAAGATTTCATCGAAGTCTTATTAATAGAACACAGGTACAGTTTTTTTTCAGTGACATTTTTTCGTATGCATAACATGCCATTTATGACTTTGCAAAACCACAGTCAAAAGTATAATATAGATTTTACCACTAGCAAGCAACTCTGAAGTAGAAATGTAAGGTAGCGTAAGGACTGTTGTTATGATCTAGTGAGGCCTGCTTGGTTTGTTAAGGCAAACTTGCTTCGCACAACTCACTTTCTTTCTATGTGTGTAAGATAATGCGTTACGGTTCTTTTAGTGCCCTCGCAATACTAAAAAATGTGTCAAAAATGTATTTAATATGGTGATTTAAAGTCTTTCTCACCCTTCTCACTTAAGATAAGTTTGTCAGGTTCTATTTTTTCATAGGTATTCGTTTTTTGTATACTTGTGAAGTATCTGTCGAGGCCTGGTTTCTGTTATGGTCTGTGTTGGTCTGCGACACTGTCGGAGACTGTCTGCGTCGGACGATTCAAAGAGGACAGATGGCAAATTTTCTTTTTTGCCCAAAAAGAATTAGAAAAAATTACAAAAGGTTTTCGGTCTCGTGTGAACTATATATGAACTTTAACTATAACTAGCCTTAGTGAAGATGTAACCATTGCAGTTGCCCGATCTTCATGTATGGATCTTCATAGCTCATTTGGTAGAGTAATACAGAGTTAACGCAGAGATCAATCCGTAAAAAGGAGGGACCCTTATTTGCTAATTAAATTTCTATGCATTTGGACTGGTCGCATGTTCATTTATACGTGGCGTTAAAACAAAAAAAAGCAAAAAAAATATTCTGATTTTCTGTTCACTTGCCGTTGTGGAAGTCTCACTGTCAAACTTGCCCTTGAATTTACATTGATTGTATCAGAAGCTTCGGTAGTTGATACGCTTCGAATGGCTGCCACAAATAACAATTTTGGAGAACTGGCTCTTAACGCTTCATCCATAAAGAGAATTCTTGTTATTGAAAGTACAGTCATGCCACCTACTGGAAAAACTACAACAACATCTTCTGTGTATGATGGCATGACTTAATTCGATATGTATTGTTTTTCCAGCGATTTTCAGCTATCAGTTAGTGATTGATGGTGTTTTAAGATAATACAACTACAGGCTTTTTGTGGGATTTTATAATATTTTTTTTCTAGCTTGGCCCTCTATTAAGATTTAATAGTTTGGGATAGACGACGAAGGGTGCAAAAAAGAAAAAAAAAATGGACGAGCAGGGTGACAAGAAAATGATATGATTAATATCTTTATTTAATTTTTCTGCCAGTAGACATCGTTTTATCCATTCATTGTAATTAACGGTAAATTAACGAGAGCTTTAGTTAACGGTACGAGTGTGAACTATACGAGGACCTGATAATTAACCCATACACTGTAGGTACAAGAAAAAGGTGGTAATTTATGATCATGAATGCCTTTGTCTTTCTTTATTTAAAGTTAGCTCGCAATGGATGGAATAAGGAATTGAAGTGAATCTGCATGCATATGTGTTATTTGCCGGCTGAGAGGTCCGTATAGGAAAAAAAAAACAATTGCCCGAGGTACTCAATTCTGAGAGCACAGGTTTTTTAGGACTGACCTAGGCCGGAAAAAAGTGTGTTAAATCTTTTTCCTACTCATAAGATTTTCAGGAAAATTTTGCTTCA
>BOPM01000699.1:21665-24165 GCA_022179025.1 Porites australiensis | reverse complement strand
TGGCGATTTGATAAAATGTATGTTCGGCTAGACTGGTGTGAATTAAGACTTTCACACGTGCAACTGACAAAGCCCTTGCTCTTCTATCCTTTTGGTGTCAAATATTAGAAAAATGATACCAAAATTCAGAGAAATCTAACAGTATCAAACTGGGACAGAAGGCTCTGAATGTCTTAACAGGTTCATGTGACTTGCAAGGTTTTAAGCTCGTGTGAAATGAAATCTCACGCAGATTATTCATCGAGACCTTGCCGCTCGGAATGTTCTGGTTGGAGAAAATGAAACTTGTAAAGTGACTGACTTTGGAATGGCGAGAGATGTGCAACAGGAAAACATTTATGAAAGGAAAACAAAGGTATGTATTATAGTGGAAACTGACCTAGAGTATAGGACTGGCATGCAATCCTTTGCCGTTAACTGGAGGAAAATACGTAAGGCTTTGTCTATTATGTCCTTGCTTTTTCGGTTTCATGCTTCAAGAGTTGCCCCCAAAACTATAGCCCACGAAGTTAAGGCAGTGTGAGTAAAAATGATAAAACATTTGAATATCCTAATAAAGGATAAAAGACTATTTTGCCGGTCACCAAAACGTGGGATTAGATTGCATATTTCAAGTGATTATGGTTGTCTGAGTGTGGTAATATAAAGACGTCTTTTGCCAAGCATAAATTTCTAATTCACTTGCATATAAAAGAAGTTTACTAACTTTATTCTTAATAGGGAGTTTAAGACACGGCGACAACGGACTACGAACTACAGTTGGACGAGCGTTGTCTTGCGTTTGTAGCACTGGTTTGAGTCGTGCAAATATAGAATGTTAAGATTGCAGTACAGACACAAGACTACGAGAGAAGAGGCGGAGAGGGAAACAACACGCAAAACTTTTCTTGTTTTCATGTTCAGTTCATAAAAATGCAAGTATTTTGCATGTGATCTTGTCGTAAGAATAATGAACAAATTCTTCCATACTTGGGGAAGCAATTACGTCGAGTAAAATTGGTGAACAAAGTTCTGGCTACAAAGTTTTTATTTTTACGCCCATGAATACCTATGTGAGATATTAAAAAAATACACAGAAATAGTAATAGTTCATTTATTATATAAAGAAGATGGACTTCTCCGATTACTGATGTAGCTTGAAGTGTCGAAATGCCGAGTTTCTATGATCTCAAAGATGTTTATATCATTTTCATTCAGCAAATGCGATATAAAAACTCGCATAAACAAAAGGTACACGAGTATAAAGACACACTACAGTCAACTCCTGTTATAACGGACACCCTCGGGACCGCCATTTGGTGTCCGTAATAGCGGTGTGCGAGAAAATTTTTATTTTAGACCATATTTACAGAAGAGAGCTACGTACCCTTTGTGTACAGTAGTTCTTCTTAGTACGTAAAAAACAATCATCGTATGATGCAGCAATGTCCACAGATGCATCGTTTTGGTTTCCTACTGTACTGAAGTACAGTAATCTACATTTCTAAAAAAAATTATTTTTTCAAGGAAAAACTTGAACATCAGCTATTGATTGCATCAGCTATCACATTGCTTTAAAATATCGTTGCAATCGGCTCTGTGTACTTCTCCTTTGAATTGCAACTTCCCCCACTTTGTCGCCAAGAAGACTAAATTCATTACCAACCTTAAACTCCCCTCTATGAATCAGAAAAGCAGAAATGTTTTTTTGACACTGTCCAGAACGTCCTTGAAACTTTTCAAAGTGGTTGTTTCGTTTGAGCGTTCGCCTTCACCTGGGGTATCTTCTTTTTCCATTTCATTCTCGTCGTCACTCTCTATTTCCATGACATCGTGAGAAGTACCAATGACCTCCAGCAGCTGTTGTTCGGTAAGAAGACTCTAACAGGTTGGAAGTTCGTTATCGGACTCCAGGTAAGTACAGACTCCACTTCCAGGTGCAACCTGTTGGACAAGATTCTCCAGTTCCTCATCGGCCGAGAAATCAAGATCAGCAAAGGGATCCTCCTCTCCTGTCACAATACTGACTGTAGCTGCTTCTCAGAAGGTGCTGGAAATTCCAGCTGCTGCAAAACATTTGATAATGGTATCGTTCTCGACCTTAGACCAAGCGGTCCCCATCCACCTTATGGCCTGCAGCACGTCCAATGTTTTGGCAATGTCTGTTGCACTGTCGTGGTCTGTGGTCATTGTAATAATATGACGAAGTAGCAACTTTATGTAGTGGACTTTAAAGTTCTGGATTATTCCGAGATCTAAAGGTTGCAGCTTGGACGTGCAGTTTACAGGAAAAAACACAAGTTTAATATTGGAATAGCGTTCCTTGAGATCATAGGGGTGACATCCAATAAATAAAAGTATTGATCGATTCTGGGCCTTGAAAGAGCTGTTTAAGAGCTGTTTAACTGGTGCGAAAAAAGTCCGGCAGTGCATTCCACTGCTTAGCTGAAAAGTAAGAAAAGGAGTTAAGACCATAGGTAGTTGTTTTAGGTTTACTTAGTGAACGAATGTAGTTGCCACG
>BOPM01000699.1:4698-19059 GCA_022179025.1 Porites australiensis | reverse complement strand
ATATATTTTCTATACAGTCTTTATGTAGTGTCAGCTCGAAGATATTAGCTTGTTAGCTACTCTAAAATTCGAGTATAAATAAAGTTTTATGTTATGTTATGTTTAACTGGCTGATGCCGTGTTTAGACTTGAACGGTTTACTGAGGTGCGAGAGTTTACTTACCTAGGTAAACATTTTCCGTGTGTAAACGCTAACTGTTACTTTGGTAAATGCCGCAAAAGACAAAAGAAATTTGACCAAGGTAAAAGTTGTAATTACCCTGTGATCAGGCATGGTTACAGTTGGTAACCAAGGTCAAGATGACAGATATATCCGCTTGTGGCGTTGTAATATGTCACATCCCTCGGTGAGCAGATCGTGCGATTGTCATGTTTTCGACCAAGCGTTTCTATCATGGCAGATAACAGAGAAGTCAGAGATCGATTGGATTCATCTTCGTACGGCGAACAATCCGTCAGGTAAAAGGAGGCATTGTATTTTCATTTTCAGTATTATTTACAACTTTTTCCAGACAAACTTCGATCCTTCGTTGTGTAATAATGGTCGTGGTATTTTCCCACCAGGGAGGATGCTGCATATTCACAATATCCACCTTTCTTCGCATACAACCACGCGTACTCTGCGTATGATCAACCACCGCATTTGGAATGAGGTCAGCGCCTATGCACATGATGACACCTCAATTTGCTCCTGTTAATTCACTGCAGTCCGATCCTCCTGCAAGTTCCACTAGTGAAGATTTATCAAGCGCTGCGCAGAAGAAATCCAGTCGATGGACTGAAACTGAAGAAAAAATCCTCATCGAGTTTTTCGATGAGAACGAAGAGAAGCTTCGCTATAAAGCATATAATTCGCCAGAATGAGAATCTATTGCAAAGCAACTACACGAGAGATGTAGGCGAGAACATGTTTCAAGCGATAAGACAGCGCAGCAATGCAAAAATAAGATGAGCAATCTCACAAAAAAATACAAAACAAGACAAACTCTAGTCCACTGGATATGGAAAAGGGAGAGATGTTGAGGGTGACAACTAAGCAGAAGGCGTCCTTGAGCTTGTGCCTAAACATTATCAGGACATGGACGAAATCCACGGCAATCGGGAAGCCATCAATCCTCGACACGTGTTGGAGAGTAGTTTGCCGATCGAAGCCCAGAGTTTCCCACAAATTGATCAAGACATCCGCGATAAACAAATTTTGGATGAGGAAGTTTGCGTTGCAGCGTCCGCTCAAAAGAGGAAACTTGTCCAATCCGATAATCTACCTGGCCCGTCTGGTGAAGTAGGCACTTCTGACTCAGAGGAAGACGAGTCATTGGCCTTTGCGAAGTCCTTATTCTTCAAGAACAAAGGCAAACAGGGAAAGTGCACAAGTACACCAAAGAGTAGTCCAAAGAATACACCAAAGAATCGAAAAGATGGAAAGAAAGCAGCCAGAAAGAAGACCAAAGCAACAGCAATAGTTTTGAATGGATACATTAAAGCTGCTTGGAAACATTTTAAAGGACGTTGCCAATGCGAAAGAGTAAAGTTCAGACCTTAACTTGTTTTATAAGAACATTTTATTCGTTTTAGTTCATTGACCATGATTTCATGTATCATGATTAATTTCAAGATCAAGATAACTATGTAGCAGGACAATAATTCCATAAATGAACAATATAAAGAAGGTAAAAATTATCGCTTATGCCAAAAAATTACATATATCTGAGAAATTATTTAAAACTGATTTTGAAAAGTACAATTATCTGTTGATTAATTTTTTGAAATGCAATAATATATACATACCAGAGAAAACCGTAACGCAACTTATACGAGCTTTTGAATACAAGAATAATTTGTTTTCAATGATTCAAAAAAAAAATCTTACTCTTAACATCGGAAAGCTTTTTTTAAAAACCACAGTGAACTAAATTGCTCATTAATTATAACTGTAACAAATGGAAAAGGACCAAATTTCAGTCTATGTACATTGATCTCCAGTCAATCCACCTGTGTGTTTCAAACTTAACCCAAAACATTCCGATAAAAAGAATAAATATGGTTTGATGTTTGTATTATGACAAATGATCCATTACATCATCTCTAATGCTCCTTGCGCAAAGCTGTTCATCTCCATTGAAAGAATTTTGATCCATTTCATTGTCATCCTCAACGGGGTCTATAGCGCTCGGATCTCCAACTTCTATACAAATATTGTGAAGGGCACAGCAAGCCATGATAGTGGTGGGGACTCTGCTTGTTTTTTCCTCCAATGGTTTATAGAGACACCTCCAACGACCTTTAAAAATTCCGAAGGCTTGTTCTATAACAACCCGGGCTTGACTGAGGGCACGATTGAAACGCAATTGGCTCTCAGTTAATGTTGGTGTTTGCTTAAACGGCTTCATAAGCCAAACAGACAAAGGATACGCCGAGTCCCCTACCAGAAGAGGTCCAACTTCAGCACCCCCAATTCCCTTCGAAGGCGCGTTTAGCCAGGTACTTTGATCAATTTCTCTCTGCAGTTTGCTCAAACGGAGAATACGGGCGTCGTGAATGCTACCGGGGTAGCCCGTACTCACATCAAGAAATTTAAAAGACGCATCAGCAACTCCTTGGATCACGATAGAATAATCTTGCTTTCGGTTGAAGTATTCAATCCTTTCGTTGACAGGCACTGTTTTTAATGCAATATGACTACCATCAATTGCTCCTACCACTTGCGGAAACGGGGACTTGTTTGTTAAGAAGCGAATGCTTTGTAGCACCTCTCGCTCAGTCGCTGGAAATTTAATAAATTCTGTGGCCCGTTTGGCAATTGCTTCACAAAAATCGTGTGTTATCAACATAGCTGTACACCTTCCAATGCCAAATTGCAGCCCAGTCGATCTATACGTGTCTCCAGTAGCTTGGCGCCATAACGTTACCGCCACTCGCTTGTTTACATGGATACATTGGAGCAATCTCGTGTCTCTCTTCGTCTCTTCGGGCCAACCACTCGAAAAATGTACTCAAACATACGCCTTGATATCCTGAAATTTTCTTTCCACCAATCTTCCACGGAATTTCCTTGCAAAAGGCTCTCAAACCAGAACTGATATCGCGGCCACGCCCACGCACGTCTAGCTCGTCTGGTATTTTTAAAAGCAATTTGGAGTAAAACTATCCGTTTTCGCCTCGACCTCTTGAGGTGTTGTAACATCAACATCTTACGAAATCTTGACGTTTCTGTTTGCGGCTCTTGAATTAAGAAATAAAAAGCAATGGCCACGAAAGCCACCACTTTACTTCTTGAAGCGACCATGGTTTTAGAATTTCCCGCCAGTTTGATTTCATGACGTAGATAATGCAGATAGCGGGAGTGTTGACAGATCAACTTGAGTTATTTGAGCTAGTGTAAACACTGGACGAATGTACCAGGGTCAAGTAACTTGACCTTAGTAAAATTTTTAACTTAGTAAAAGCTCAAATGTAAACTTGTGAAGGATATCAGATGTCACCCAAGCCTTCTGTTGATTCAAATACTGACAAGGAAGATCATCTTTGTTTATATTCTTCAGGCACCTTGGATTCGCATACTTTCCAATTACAACTGTTTTTCTCCTTTCCCCAGTAGCAGAAAAGAAGAAAGCAACAGTTAACCGCTCCTTTGACTTCTTGCCTCCTTTGCATTTCTTTGCTTTCTCCGAAAGGCTCTTCTCCGGAAGTGCGCGGAAAAGCAGCCAGTTTCATCCATGTTCCAGATGTCTTGCATCGCATATCCAGAGATAATAGACCCAATACGCTCTTTCCAAGAGTACACTGTAGCCTCTGGCACATCAGCAAATTCACCACAGAGTTTGTGTTGCGAAAGGTTGTTGCGCTCTTTATATCTCGTAAGCCAGCCGCTTGACGCCTTGAACTCAGGGTGGCCAAGTTTCTCTGCTGCTTTCATTGCAAACTCCTGAATAATAGGACCATCTACTGGAGTGCCTTGTTCGGTTTTCTTCTTGAACCATTCCCATACAGCATCATTCACGTCCGAGTATTGTGAAGTACGGTTACGCTTTTTCGCACTGGAAAATCCTCTTTCGTACTCCTCTCTTACAAGAGTCTTCAGTTTCAGAATGTTACTTACTTGTGTTTTTCCACAACCGAATTTCTCAGCAAGTTTGCGTACTCCTGTCAATCCTTTGCTATTTTCGTATTCTTCTACGATTTGAAAACGTTTTTCTAAAGGTAATTCGTTCCTTGCTTTCCGCTTTGTTTTATCTTTTGGCATGATTCAATGGTGTCTCCAATAGAACACAGCCTGGTCAACACACGCTTGCTGCAAAGGACCACGTGTAAACTTGACATGTACCGGATGTATCAGTTGCAATTACACAAAAGATTTTACATACAGTATGCATTTTAGTCACATGTTTTAAATATTTCACACGCACGACCTTTCTGTGTGGTCACGCTAGAGATCAAAGATCGCTGTGGTTCTGTCAAGAGCAAACCAAACTCATTTTCCGCTATTTTTATTTACTGTACCGGTTATGGCCAGTCCTCAAATTAGAAGAGTTGAAAGCAAAGAGTACTACTCGTGGATGCGAGGCCACCATGCTTACAAGGACATTTTCGAGCCTGTTATTGGTACCACGCTCACTTTAGAGCGGGAACCAGAAAATGCAAAAGATCCGCATGCTGTTGCTATTGTAGAACATACTGGGCGCATTGTTGGCCATATCCCATTAGCTTTATCGAGAACTGTGTCGCCTTTTTTAAAAAGGGCTAACCACAAGGCAACAGTAGAAATCTGTGGAAAACGGATCAATCGAGGATCTGGCTCGGGACTGGAACTTCCAGTTATTTATAAGATTTACGGCGGAAGGAAATATTTGGACAGACTGGACGAACTTATTCATGGCAGCGAGACTGCAAAGAGGGCCTTAAGAGAAAAAGATGAAGAAATTTTGATTGATGGACAGAAGAAGCGGAAATCGACCAAAAAAGACGAAGACAGTCTCAAAAAGCAGAAAAAATAGACTTGATATGTGTGCAAATATTCCAAAAGATGCTGCTCGGTGTCCGCTATAACGAGAGAGAAAACAATAAAATTGTGACATTGGGACCGAATAAAGTGTCCCTAAGTCCGTAGTAGCGAGAGTCCGTAATAGCGGGAGTTTATTTCAGTCAAACGTCTGTAACTTTCGCCGGCAATTTTGCTGCTGTCCGTAATAGCGGGGTGTCCGTAATAGTGAGGTGTCCGCACGGCTGGAGTTGACTGTAATCATTTCGAACAAACATTGAAAATAACTGCAAAGAGAAAGTAAATTACCCCATTATTTCTGTTCTCGATCGGCCGTCAATCCGAATTCTGCGTGTAAACAGCTAAGCTTATTTAAATATAAGCTTAAAGTTTTAGATAAAAATGTAGTCACAACATTAAGTGGTTCGAGTATATAAAAGTGTAAATCTGAGCAGGAATTAGAACTTACATATTTCGCTTCCCTCTCACTTAAAGCAGGTCAATTGAAAACGTTTTTACAAAAAAAACATGAACAGTCACGTGGTTCTGATCATGGGCAATAGCACGTTTAACCGTAGTCGTAGTCCGTAGTCGCCGTTAGCCTTAGAGAACGGTTAAGTTGCAGTGAAACTTTCTTCGGTTTTGTCCTTCCACACTAAGACAAGAAGAAAGTGTAAAAAAGAAAGTTGTGTGTAACCGAAGCCTGAGTTTCATTTTTGCCGTAACGATTACTTAAGATAGCTTTTTGATGTTATATTTCGGAGTATATTTTTCTACCGACTTTCTTTTTTGCTAAGATGCAGGGAAGCAAAGTAGTACATTACTTTTTCATCATCTTGCACTTCCGCCTACTTTTCGCCAACTCGCTATTCCATGTTCGTCGTCCATTTGGTATTTTTACTATGGTCATTTACTTTTTTGGTACGTAGGGTCGTTTACCAGTGAAGTGGACCGCATATGAAGCCCTTCTCTACGGACGATACACCACTAAGAGCGACGTGTAAGAAAACTATCTATATATGCATTAATAATGTGATATTTGCAGAACAGAAGCTTCTCATCGCGTCACGTGAGAAGAAGGAAACATGCAAGACGATTAATGTCACTGGGTTAACCATCGTTACTGACGCCAATACTATCCCTCCTCCATCTCTAAACTAGAAGAGAAAAAATTTGTATTAAGAATCCGCAGAATCTTTTTATTTTTATATGTTTAAAATGTAACGAAGATATGTCACTTTTTGGTCTCATAGGTGGAGCTATGGAGTCTTGCTTTACGAGATATTTACAATTGGTAAGGACCTATAGCTGTTAACTTACAAGGGTTTTCGAAGTTATTCTTATTATTATCTTGTTGTGAAAAACATACAGAATGTTCCGAAAGAAGAAATGTATTACGTTATAACATACTTAGAGCTCAAGAATGCAAACGTTATTAGTACATATTTGTGTTTTCCGTGCATGTTGTCATGGACAACTTGCTGCTAACGATAAAATCCCCAATGGTACCATATGTGATAATGGAGAGCTTCAGCAACAAGAACGCTGACCTCCTAAACGTCGTGAACAAAAATCGGAACTTGGCTGCTTTGCATGATGGGACGCTGCTTTCTAACCCAAGGATTTTGAAAGCCTTTCTTTTAACAAAAATTCGTGACATTGAGTCAGATCGCTGCTCAAGTAGTTTAGTGGTTTATTAGACTGTTCACAGTTTCCTATTGTTTGGTAAGATTGTCGAGATCGAGCGCTTTGCGTTACGGGTTGCCATCTTGCATGACTGTCAAAACTACTTGGGGGGCTGGGGCGGTTTTGGAGAAAGCGAGAAAAATAGAGGGACTGTAATAACATCACTGCAGCTGGCGTTTAGGAGGCGTGACAGGAATTTCACGCCTTTTACCATTCATTAATCAAGAAACTCCGCTAGCGATGAAAAACATGCCAGACACATTTAGCATAGATTTCGCGTGTTTACAAATATCTCCTTTCGAAACAGTATACGCGGCTTCTGGGCATTCCCCCAAATAAAATCGCCAAATGGACATGCACAGTTGAAACATTTTCTTAATCGAAGCGCTAAGCATGCTTGCTTCACCACGTATTAAAAAGGTTAAACCTCCCGATAAAAAGCCAGGCACCTGTTCCGACAGGTCGTCTTTTTTGCATCGGCGTATCGTTAAATTTCAATTCGTTTGGCAGAAACAGTGTTACAACATTCCACTGGCCCGGCTGCTTCAAAAGCATGTTGGCTTACTTCATTCATCCGCAAAATACCAAAAATCCTTCGTGTGTTTACCCAAGATGTGCCTTATGGTAGTATTATGAAAGCGTATGGAAACGACGACTTGTCATCGACTTAACAGTGTCGGCAACTTAAACTAGACCCGTTGTCAACGCAAGTTAACATCTATTGTCTAATGACCAATCAAACGCCTGCTTTGCTGGTACAACGCGCTTCGTGAAGGCGAGCTGCAGTGATGTTATTACAGTCCCTCTATTTTTCTCGCCCCCTCCCCCTAGAGCTATAATCCCCGACGCCAGTCCCCTTGGTACATTTGAAATCAAGATGCCCGCCATTAATGGTAAGACGCTCTATATCTCAACGATCTCACGATAAAAATAGGGGACTGTGAACAGTCTAGTGGTTTATCGGTGGAAAATGGTTTATTGGCCACAACTTCGGTGTAGATGATGGCGCTGAATCAAAGTTTGGAACACAAAAAAGA
Organism: Porites australiensis; assembly: GCA_022179025.1. Lineage (NCBI taxonomy): Eukaryota > Metazoa > Cnidaria > Anthozoa > Scleractinia > Poritidae > Porites > Porites australiensis. The sequence continues at coordinate 11,358 of BOPM01000699.1, read as the reverse complement.
ACTCATTGCCTTTAACATTTTAAAGTATAGATATTGTGTTAATCAGTCACGTGATATATCACATGTCCATTTTACGAAAGGTCGTAAATTATTGACCAATAGGTGGCCGGTTTAAGAAAAGAAATCGAGCAATAACTTTTTTCTTATTCATATTAAATATTTGTAACATTTCACGTTTGGAATGATCGTCCATGACACTTCAAGAAATAGTTATGAGGAAAAGCATCATGTTAAATGCCCAAATTTAATCGTTGATCATTAAAAGCTTTTATTAATTAATTTTGAACTTTGCGTACATTCATTACAAACGTAGAAAGTTAGTTATGTTTATCCTCTTTCAGAAATGCCAACTTGTTTATCCAAACAAAGTAAATTCCCCACCAATTCGCCAATTTTCTTCATTTTCAGTTTTTGGTCGTCACGTGACATGTCACGTGACCATACTTAAACGTTCAGCTACAAGAAAACCTCAAGATTTACTTTGGGGAAAACTTATTTTGTTCCAGGTCTCCTAGTGGGGGATATTGCCAATCATTCATTCGAACACACCTTTGACCCAGGATTTAAACCCCTTGAATAAAAGATTGACTAGTTGAAAAGCCTTTTCACATTAACTTCTGGTTGGAATGTTTGACGTGCAGGGAGACAACTGTCTCTCGCTACCGTGCCAAAGTTCGCTGATAATTTAATACTGTCACCTTATCACAGCAAGTACTTACACCATGACTAATCGACGACCTTTTTTAGTTCCCCTGGTGTAAATAAATTGTCCTTACGGCTACTAAGGCCCGGTTCATACGCCGAACTTTTCGTGAGCCGAACCTAATACATTGAATTAATGAAAAGTTCGGCGTCTGAAGAATCAACTAGGAATGCCTGTTTCAATTTGGAACGGCTCAGCCGTTCTTTTCGCTTAGCCCGGCCGTAAATTTCGCCTTTGGAGCGACTCTGGAACGGCTTTGATTCAGACACCGAATTTTCATGTACCGCAACTAACGTATTTTGTAAGCAGTTTGAACGAAATGGGCATTTTTCGCCTTTTGAACTTAGTTTAGCTGCAATTAAGGTCGGCCTCTAAATCAATTCAGCCGGACTAAATAATTTGGGTCGGCCTTAATTCGAACTAGGTTCGGCTCATGAAAAGTTCGGCGTCTGAACCGGGGCTTACAGTTAGTTTCTTCAATTTTCGGTAAAAACAGCAACAGAGACAACTACAACAAATTTTGGGAGAACTCATGCCTTTTAATAAAGTACTGTAAGAGCTGGTCACTTTCTCCTTTTAAGGGGGTTCTCCATATCCACGAATGGATGGCAGGAAGATTGTAAGCTTACTTCAGGACGGATACAGGATGCCTAAACCACGACATGTTGATGATGAACTGTAAGTAATTCTGTGACCGCTTCATGGCTTTCGAAACGTTTTATTCCTGTACTGAATACCTCTCTCCATACCATTAACGGTATCTAATAGGATCCTAAAGGACCCTGTGAGGTTTTTTGACCAGAGATGATTTTGCAAGTCGAAACGCCAGAATGCTGAGGTCACCATTTCCATGTCATAGTTTTGGGCACTGGTTGCATTCCGCAAATAAAGAAAGTGGACCAAAAGTATCTTTTAGCCGTGACCACTATTAGCTACTATTTTAAGGTGTTGTATTTCTTTGAGAGAAAATTTAGTGATGAACATCAAGCCAAACTCCCGAAAATGTTGGACTTAAAGTTAACAGCAAACTCTTTTAGGAAATTTCAACCGAAGTGACGACTATACTTTTCTGAAACTCCTTTTGCTCTAATAGGCCACTTCCGAGTTCCAAAAACTCTCGCTTTCAAAACGAGACTAAGAAAAAAACCTTTGTTGTGAAAATTAGTTTTATATAAATGAGAATAAGGAAAAACAATTTCATATCAATGATAATAATAGTAATAATAATAATGATAATAATGAAATAGTAATGATTAAAAATTTGTATAGAGCCTATCCAGGCCTGCCCTAGGCGCTTTACACCCCATTCCAAACAATAAGTAAATATTTCACTTTTCAAACAAATAAATAAAGAATTAAATAGTAAATAAATGAAAGTTAAGATAAAAATAGCTGTATTAACATGATACGCTTTTCTTAAAAAAGGTAAGCCTGCATGAAGGTCAGATTTAAAAGTTCTTAAATAGTCACATGAACGGATGCTGTCTGCTAGACTGTTCCACAGATGCAATAGCAGCAACAGCGAATAGCTTCGCACTTAGCCTCGCTTTGCATCAGAGGCTTAAGATAACTCGGAAATGAACTATTGGTATGGACCTAAAGAATTGTTGCTCATCATACCATGCATAATTTTTGTTTTGTGACAGGTACAAAATAATGAAACTGTGCTGGCTGGAAGACCCTAACGCAAGGCCTTCTTTTTCTGACGTGACAATAAAGCTGAAAAAGATGGAAAACCAACATAAGGTACGATTTAGACAAGAAACGCCCTGGACAATTTTGAGTCTCCCTCACTTCTCCTCCTTCACATTTTTTCATCTTCATTAGCTAGTCTGGAGCTGCAAACCTAGGGTAGCCTTATAGGTTCTGTCTTTAAAACGTTCTCGTTATGCCTCGTTGGCAGTCAACTACGACCCCTCGCCATCACTCTGTTTCTTATAACTAAAGTGAAGAAATAGAATTGTTAAGTGGATGGATTGTTTTGTTGCCAGTCACGAGAACAGGCTGATTGTAAGATGTCAATGATTCGCCTGCGTACTTAATTGTGTGAAACGTTTTGCATTTAAACTAAGAGAAATAGTCCAACCAATCCTGCATCATTCGCTTCTAATAAGTTTACTTAGGTTTGAAATAGCCTTCAACGCAGGCGTTTTCTTTTTTTTCTTTTGGCAGTTCACGCAAACAATTCCTTGTCACTGAGCCAAACAAACGTCTGCGCAACAGACTGTTGATATGGCTTGTTAAATTATAATATGTTTTTCCTTTCTTATTTGCAGGGCCTAATAAACATGAAATTGTATGATAAACAGCTATATGCAAATCTTGAAGACTTGACCGTATAAAACAAATGTACCCACTCACGCGAGTGCCTCAGTCACCACTTTCTTATAATACTCTACTTTTTTCGGTAGACCAATTAATTAAACGGCATCCTCATTAAAAAAAGTGAAATAAAGCTATAGCAATTTTAAAAAAATCTAGGTCAAGACAATAAGACTAGGAATAAATTTTTCAGCGGAAAAAATGACTCAAAAGATTCATGACACTACCGTTCACCCTCACTCGGTCGGTAAAGATCTGCAGTGCAGAGGATACAGCTTGTGAAGGTACTACACTTGACCTACTATAATTATAATAGGCTGCCAGACGAATTTACTACTATTCAAGCACAGATAGAAATTTACATACTGAATCTAACTAGAGCCGAGAGAAATCTCAGGCGAAAATATTAGGAGAGTAATAACACCAAACAGTTACAGACCGCTTTAAGACTTGCAATATGTATATCGAATAATTTTAAAATGCCATTTAGTTCTGTAACCTATTACTATTTTTGATATTTTTTACTATTATTTTCTGTAAATCATATCGAGTGAAAGCTAAGTGAACGTGATTCTCACAATTAGTTACTATTGGGTATAAGACTGTACAGACTGTTGTACCTCAAATAACTATCATATGTTAATTAACTGTATATGTCAATAGATCCTCCAAAAAATGCATGTATGTTATTTTTTATCCTTTACTGAAAGACTTGTAATACTTGTGCTCTAAGAAAACGTTTCACTAATTTTGCCGGATACAAATATCGCTTGAAGGCGTTTATCTTGCGTCTTGGGATAATCTGGTTGATGATCTTGGTTGACGTAGTGAGTTATGGCAGGTAGGATCGTTTTTTAATGGGGGTCCTTATGTAGGGTGAGGTTGCAAAAGAGAAAGTTAATTCCTATTCAGAAGTCCAGGGGTTGGCATCACTGTGTCTGCTTCAGCACTAATGTATATGGATTGCATACATGCGGTAATGCTGAAGCCTGCCTCAGTTGGTTTCACTTTTATCTCAGATTATGGCTATCTTATTTAGTAAAGAAAATAACACTAAAAAATATTTCGAATGTTTTTGTAAATAAATTACGTACCCATTGAAAAGAAGCCTCGGCCACTTTTTAAGAGGCCAGCCAGGTCGCATTCCATGTTCTTTACCTTAAATGGAGGTATTACGTAATGGGATTTAAGGGAGGCTACATGTTGTCTGGGCATGAAATACTTCCTAAGCTTCCCTGCCTTTGACCAGCTGTATTCAAGTTCCACTCGAACGCATTTGAGTCTGATAACATACTTCTTTTAGCAGCAGCTAATTCGTAGGACTTTACAGGAGCAACCATGTTTCTGCTTTTGTATTTTCTATCTTTCTCCTTAGTCTGCCATCAAACAGGTTAGTGCATGGTACAAAGTTTGAATTTGAATAATAACTCGTAACTATCAATCATATGCACCATTACAATACTCCCCTGTAACAGACCCTGTGAAACCCTACCCAGTGGTTTATTTAAGTCCGCCCCACTAAATTTAGCCTCTCCGATACCCGGCGAATAGTTTGTTTCTACCTGGCTGATTTTTTTTGGCCCCGGTCATTTTCTACTATCACCTCTACACGACCAGTGTATTTAATTGTTCATTTTTTTTTAGAAGAAGCAAAAATACAATAAAAACATTATTGCCATTAACACAAAATATGGGTGTACAGATAATCAATCTGGCATGTAAGGCCTGTAAACCGTTTAGTTCTTCTCGCTACAGGTCATAATTTTATAGATAATAGAAGACATATTTCAAACGAATCGAAAAAGTATTTGAACGGCAAAACATGTCACTGCCGTATCAGAAAAGTTGAACTTATTCCGCAATTTTATTTTTTCCTGTGGAAAGCACAGAAAAAGGCCTACGCTTGTGCTATTATCCTATCCGAAATTTCCGATTTCCTTTTTTGAAGAGGGGAACGGTTGTTATGCGTCGTAAGGACCAACGGCAAGAAACTCAAAACATCAAACTCTGCTTAACACTTCACTGGCTGTTTGATGTTAACCGTTTTCTAACTCTCTGACTTCTTAGTTTGATTCCCACTTCGACAGATCAAAGCGACGATTACTAGTCAGACTCGAGCCCTTAACCGACCAACCCTACCCCAGATTCTTTCGGCTAGGGTCTATTTAGTAAATCAGCTGTAACAGGAAGTTACGTAGATCGAAGTCGGCTATTAGAGAAACTGAAAACGGAATGAAAGCAAAATGCTTTCAGCTAAATCCGGCCCTCGTTTCTAAATACCAAGTAACCTGAGATCAGGCTCTATTTTCGCTTCGGTTTGTAAATAACATTCCGGCGGGCAAGGCGAAACGAAAATTTTTAGCAGTAGCTGTTAGAGAGAATGTATGAGAACCGCTAAAATTGGGCCTGATCTCAGGTTAAATACGAAGTTTCCGAAATGGGAAGATTTTAATCGATTTACGTGATGTATTGAATCTTGTTGATCTTGAAGCGGATTGATGCCCGAAGCAAAGAAGATGATTGTAGCTATATTTCGACTTTCTATTTTATTACGAGTTACATTACGAAATCTTTTTGTTGGTGTGACTCATCCCATGTCCAGTACTCTTCTAACGGTCCTTGCTGTTCCCTAGCCTGCGGTCACAGGCGTATTTCAGGTTGTCGCTTCTCTTCACCGAAATGGGTGGAGAGAAGCGACGGCCGGGAAATACGTCTGTGTCCGCAGGCTAGCTGTTCCCAAGAGGCATAACATCTGTAGTAGCTCTAGTTCCTTGGCCACGTCAAGCACCTGTAACCATGCATTTCCTCAGGCTGGTTGACACCATTCTAAGGACACCAAGGGCTTCCTTATTCCAAATCCTTTTAAGTTCTCCTTTCAAATCCTGGTACTTTTCCAACTTTTCCTCAGAGATTCTTGTGTCGAAGGGACGCGCTATATCTATTTTGAGACATTTCTCTTCTTTCTTGTCCATCACTACAACGTCAGGCTTGTTTCTGTTGTTTGACTCTCCACTGTTAAATCTGTTTATTGGTTTAAGTCCCACAAGTTTTTACAGCCCTACGAGAGCTTCACAGCAGGCCGTTATATGGATTGTATTACGAGATGCTAGGTAACTTCCTTGCGGTGACGATGCCTCATTATCTCATTTCATTTTCTTTTTTTCTTGTTTCTATGTTTGTATTTTTTTTTTAAGATTATGGCTACCTTGTCAAATTGAATAAAATAGGAAATAAATAGGAATAAACTGTCTGCGTCGAGTGTGTTTTGATGGGTTTATACTGGCAGGCATGTTGCTGAGTGTACACAAATGTCTTCAACTTCAACTTCAACTTCTTTATTATTATGCATTATTTGCATCAATTACAACTTGTTAATACGTACAATAATCCTTTTGACACAAAATATATATAATACATGATAAGACCAAGGAACAATGAAAAAGATCGACGCCACTTATAAGGGACATAAGAGTGAACGAACCTTCTTATTATCAGGCATCTGTTTAATTCTTCTTCACACTGCCAAGGAACCAGCGAACGTTTTGAAGAAATTGAACGCGGAAGCAAGGATTTTATGAATTTCAAATATTTTGAATAAATAATTTAAAAAAAAAGCGATTTAATTGAGGTTTTTT
>BOPM01000698.1:193601-205385 GCA_022179025.1 Porites australiensis | reverse complement strand
TGTAAAAGGCCCTAAAACCCCCGGGGGGGGGGGGGGGGGGTGAATGGCTTTATTTTCAACCAGTCACAACCCTCGTAGTATCTTACAATTTAGCAGACTTACATTGCCACGAATTGTCGTTGTAACCCCCAAAAATATAGCCTCCAGCCCTTACAATGACGACAGTGGGTCCCCTGTTATCACAATAACTGTGAAAGGTGGACGAACTCCAACCGTAGCTAGTTGCTCTATAACACAGGTTCCAGTAACTTCTGACTGAACTTTGCAAGTGGGGCAGAAGCCAGGTATTTAACTGTGATATCTTGCCGACGTCGTTCGCCAAAATGACTGAGTTTCCGAGGCCACCTGAAAGAAAAGCAAACCAAAATCTGCCCTTTAATTTCATTTTTGCTGTTTTTGACAAATCTAGTCCTAAGAAATAAAGACATGACAACTGCATGCTGGCAGAGCCACCACATTCTCGAAAGACAACAGCCACCCGTCTCCAAAACATAGCAACGACCACTAAAGCGCGCGTATCAACTACCGAAGCTCTCCACAACTCACTGGGCCTTAATCGCTTGGTTTTGCAGTCAAAAAGTTAAATTAAAGATATAATCCAACGACAAAATAGCGCCTAAAAAATCACTTATTAACTAGATCCAAAAAAGGGCGAATAATAATTATCTAATTGCCCTACAATAGGTTAGCTTACGGTGAGAAGTACAAGTCTTTCCATCACCAATGTAATGCGCGTTGCACTTGCAAGTAAATGTTCCTACTGTGTTAGTGCAGATTGCATTTGCGTCACAGTCATGAGTGTTGAGTGAGCATTCATCCACGTCTGAAAGATAATAACCGGCATTCCTCAATGAAGGGGTTCCAGGATAAAAAGGAAGAAAACGAACAAAGAAAGGTCAAAACGAGTCGGCTCTTACAATTATACGTACGTGCAACGACAAAACGTTTTTAATTCTTTCATTTATGTTCATTTTTGTTCATTGAGAGTTGCCTTCTTTATGAAAACGAGGGAACACAAATGTAGAATATACTGTAGAAGGTAGAAAGGCAATGCCATTCTGAATGCTAGCTGTCGGGACCGTGACCCTCCGGCAAACGAGTGTTACCCTTAAAGTCTGGATAATTCCGGTTACTAAGGTGAGTCTATTTTACGTATCAGGGTTGCAAGAGCTCGTCCGTGTATTGAGCTTGGTGAGAGCTTTGCATTTTGAAAAAGCTGGCTGGGGAAATTGAAGTTGAACGTTTTTTTTTTTTAGAATCGAGAGCTATCGATGGCTTGAGGAAAAAGAACTACGGAAGCGCTCTCTTTTATCTAATTCTTGATGCGATGGTTGAAATGGATATCTGTAAAATGCAAAAAACTGGAAAAGGGCCAAAATTCTTCTTCCCGCCCTTGTGCGAAAGATTTATTTGCGGAAACTGTACATTTGATCAAGCGCAGTCAAACTGCCCTGCTTTAAGGACATCCGCTTAATACGGAAATCTCATTATTACGGACATTTTGCTTTGTCCCGTGGGAAAGAAAGCCCTTACATTTTCTTTAAATTCCGACCCACTTAATACGGACACTTTCTATGCCCCCCTCGGTGTCCGTATTAGCGGGATTTGACTGTAGATCATTTACCATAGCAGGTTCGTCCATCTCCCGAGTAGCCACTGTTACAGGTGCATGTGTATGATCCAACTGTATTGTAACATGTCGCACTGCTGTCACATTGGTGACCTGCAGAACACTCGTCGATATCTTAAAAGTCAAGGAAAGGAAAAAACTCTTAACTCTTAACATTAACACAATAGAGGAACTGGTGCTGCCATCTTCTGCTAACAAAAAACCACTTCAATTGATATTCATTCGAAGAGGTCTCCGTTTCTGATTGGTCTGAGTCCAAACAGCCTGATATTCTAAAACCTTTTAGAAACAACAAGTCGGGCAAGTTTAGTCCTCCCTTTCAGGTTGGTCTAATCATCGTGTTATGCTTGATTTTCGGGTTTGCCATTCCAAACGAAATCACAAATAGATTCGGCTTAACTGCGGGTATAAAACTTAAAGGAGCTCTAAGTACCGATGTGTTGAAAACAAGCTGGCGCGTGATGATTAATCGCGGCAAACACACTTTGAACTTGTGTTACATTTACTGCTGCTGTATTAAGCACAAATTGTTTACGATACTTATAGCGCATGTTGCAAACCTTCCTCGTTTTATTCAAGTTTTTTGTGTATTTTATCTCTATATATTACAGAAGATTGGATTATCATTATGGGATACAATAAGCATTAACTTAGCACAATAAACATGTAGTACTTCTTACAGAAACTTGTCATATTACACCTTTACCTCCCCATAACGGCCACCTCTTCACAAATTGGCCACCTTCTTCTGTCTTCAAGATGACCGTTGTGGAGAGGTTCGACGGTATTTAATCCTCGAATAAATTAAAATATTTATTGTAGCCGAAAGAACTCGAGCTGATCTTCAGATATCTCGAAGTAAAACAAGCCGATCAGTCACGTGCTTGCGTACCCAATCTCGTCCCGAAACTAGTGCATAATTTTGAAGCTATTTTTCACATCACAAACTACCTTGGGTCGCTGTGGCGCAATCGGCTAATCCGACAACTTAGAGTCTCATCTTATCTGACGGGTCACGGGAGATGAGTCGGTTCAAACTCCGGGCAAGCCAAAAACTAGCATTATTGGACGAGGTTGAGCAAAATATCGTGATTTGTCAGTGGCGAGCAGATCAATTATTTGCCGAAGCCTTCGGCTTCGGCAAATAATTGATCTGCTCGCCACTGACAAATCACGATATTTTGCGATAACCGAGTTCCAATAATAACCGATAACCGATCGAATCTTGTCTCGAAAAAGCAGCTTTCAACTTTAGGACATTCCTGAGCGTCTCGAATCCTTTACTTGGCGCTCCGCCCAAGTGAAAGCATATTATGAGCTCGGAAGTATTTTGATGAATAATAAAAACAATATATAAATTCGGATTTTTTAAATTAATGAATTAAAAAATAAATAAATAATTGGAAAGCTCATGGTGTTTTATTACGACACTGTTAGTATTGCAACACAGAGCACTAGTTTATATTTTTAAAGGGGAATAATATTAGGGGATTGTTACCTGTGCATATTAAGCCATCACCGGTATATCCTGTCGAGCACTGGCATTTATAGGAGCCTATTGTGTTTGTACAGACGGCATTCTGGTGGCAATGGTGATTATTCCCTCCACATTCGTCAAGATCTTAGTTAAAAAAAATAATAATAAAATATAAGTTAACAACCAATCGCTTTAAAGAAACAAAACCACAGACCAAAAACCCATGCATCCACCAACTAACCAATCAACACAGCAATAAAAAGAACAGTCGATTATTCAATCGATCCGGACAGATTAAACAATAAATCTATCAATCACTTCAGAAATGTTTTCATTCAAAATGGAGGCCATCTTGAATTTTACTGCAGTATAATATAATCAAACTGAAATAGTGTCTAAAGTAAACATTTCCAAGCTTTGCATGTAAAATACGATATTACTAATGAATATTTAGCAATTAATGAATGAGGCTGAGTAGGATATGAAGAATTAAGCAGATCGAGAAGGGTGTTATCTACAGAGGCAGAATTCATTAATTGCTTTATTATTCATTCAAAACAATTCCTAGCTTAAAAACATAACTAAAACAAACTTACCTGCATCGACGTTAAGTTTATCGTCGATAGTGTACGTTTAGGTTTATCGAGCTCCGCAAATAATCTCCAAACAGCAGATGTCGCCCTCCGAGTTGTCTTCTTGTTGTTTTTGCTAAGTTTTTAGCTATATTTCGCCTAGTTCCAGTTGTAGTTCTTACTCTTGAAACGAGTGAAGTGTCCGCCATTTTAGTTTTCACAACGAAAACAACTCAATCTCGTCCCCTGGTCTTTTCGGTTAACGGTGCATTAACCAGTAGAAGGCTGCATTTTTGACGTCATTTCCTCGTTGAACACAAAATTCTTCCAAATTTGGTCATCAGTAACTGGTTATGGTTAATTACGCGTGTGCTTTTAGCCAATCAGAATTGGGGAAATATTTTGAATGAATAATAAAATGTTTTACTGTTGTCGGTACTATTCTACCATGATTCTTTTCACTAGCTTTGGTGATAACGGTCATACAAGAAAGTGAAGATGTTAAATAGGATTTCACGATCCTTTTTTGTTGTGAAGAATTTAAAAGCAAACCGTTTCACCTATATTTAATTAAGGGTGTATAGTTTGGGGAGAGTGTGGTAAACAGAATGCGTAAGGTTTAGAACGTCTAGAGAATAAAGCAATGCGTATCTCTTTAGCTGCTCATCGCAAATCTTGTACTCAGGACATGCGTACTGAGTTGGCTCTTTTATCACTATTGAGTAGACGTCGTTTCCTAAGACATCCGTTAGTTTATAAAATTGTTCATAATGTTAACTGTCCCGACCAGCTTAAGAACTATCTAGTTAAGCTGAGATCACAATAACAGAATAGATCTTTTGGGGATGCTACTCAGTTACATTTGGGAGATACTGTGTCCTCAGCGATGAGACAGTCATCGTTTAAGTTTGCCGCTGCCAAGGACTGGAATGATCTCCCGAAAGAGTTAGGAGAATTTGGTTCAATCTCTAGTTTTAAAACTAAGGTCTTTAAGCTAGTATTTCTTGGAATTGGATCAAAAGCAACATGTCTGTACTGCTAAATACCTTTTTTTCTTTTCTCTGTATTTTTATATTGTTGTATCTATATCTTTTATTTCTGTATTAGGCTACTTTTGATTTTACAGATCTTTAGCATGCATAACCCTTTTATATGTTTTATTATTATTATTATTATTATTATTATTATTATTATTATTGCTGATCTCCGGTTAATACCAGCTGGTCCTCTGTGCTCAAATGATCGGTTTTCTATCAAGATAAATAAAGATATAATAATTATTATTTTTGTTAAAGTGCAAACGCCTATAGATACCTTCTGAACAGGTGTAGTTATGGCAGGTTTCACAGCTCACATCATTCCACGTAAAACTATGTCTTACTCCCAACGTGTGAACGCAGTCTTCATTGTTGAAGTTGTTTGGTTGGTTCTTAGCCCAGTATGTGAAGTTACTGAGTTGGTTATCTACCCAGACAAAAGTTCCCTCCGTGTCACTATCGCTTAGTCCAATCCAGCCCTTGGCGCCATTCATCCTATGTTGAATATAGACGTTTTCTTCTTGGTTTCTTACACTGATGAGATTAGCGCTATATGACTGACAAGTTTTTTGAGCCTCGGTCCAGTTCTTGCATGTTTGACTGGTTGAGTAACAAATACCACCAAAATATGACCAGCCCGGTTTACATACATCTGCAGGAACAGAACAGTGTTTATTTTCTCCTGTTTGTTGTTGCTAAAAATAAATTAAATAAGTACTCATTCTTGAAAAGAGAAACGCGGTCGTATTTACAAAAAAAAACTGAAGTAAAGAAAAGGAAGTTACACAGACGTGCAGTAACACTTAAGTTCACCAATTTAATTTTCTTTTTGCCATTGGACCCACCTGCTAGCACTGTGTAGGACACGTTCACAGGATCATGCCGGTCAGCGTACAACTCCTTGAGACAAATGCGTAATTCGCTTGTCTTGATGTGCTGTAAAATAAGTAATGTCGTAAAGGATGCCAGTATATTATTCTTTTTAAACGTAAAAATCTCTTTAATAGTTAAGCACCATTGGCATCAAGGGTTAACTTGGGGTAGGGCTAGGGCAAAGTGAACACAGTAACTTTTATCATTTTTCGTTTGAGCCGGCTAATGAAATTCGCCAAAATTTCAGGACTTTTCCGGCTGAGATTTATCGGGAAACAATTCCTATCATCCAATTATCAATGATGATCCATGTTTCCACAGCCTGAAAGGTATAGCTTCTCGATGGTGTGTTTTCATTTCCTTACTATGACGCTTATTTTGACAGTTTTGGTTTAAAAATAGTTCGTCAGTGCAACGTTGTATTTTTTGCTGACCTCATCTTTAACTGGGCAACTGTGGGCTCGAACATCAAGATGACTACTTTAAAATTTAAAGTGGCCAATTATCGGACGTCGTGCACGTCACAAGTGTACTACAAAATTACTTTTTGGGTTAGGGGGCCTGTAAGAGCCGGTCCTATTATAATCCACGCAAACTTATTGAAACTGGCATAATTTGCAAGGACGGTGAATGTTAAGACTAAAAACAAAACTTTGAAATCTCAATGTGTTAGATTTAAACCAAATTGATAAATTGAGTTTCAACAGAATGTATGGTCGTTAGCATAAGTTAGTACATGTACATTGTTTAAGCCCTTTTTTGCATTCTGACCTCTCTATTTTAACTTGCAAGAATGCCATCCTACTATACCTCAATCCATGCAGCAACAGATATGTGTACTGGTTTTAAGTTGTTGCCCTCTGAGCTGTGACTTGTTGCTATTATTACTATGGGTTCTTTGCTGTAATTTCTTGAAAATTGCTCGTCCTAAGGATAGAAAACTTACACTGCAAATAAAGAACTGAACATTACATTGAAAATATCATTTCTCTTTTGACACTAAATGATAGGAGTCGACGACTGCCCAGGATTTTCCTAGTGGAGATCTGACATGAAGGCACTGAAGGGAACATCTTCTTAAAAAGGTATTAGGTGAAACAAGGCGAACTCGAAGAGGTTCCCTTGCATGGTATCTATATCTATAAAATTACTTTAGAACATAAAACATAACGAAGGATTATGCTCGACATTACTTCAGACATTTTACAGCAAGAACGGGAAGCAAAATAATGATAATAATAATAATAATAATAATAATAATAATAATAATAATAATATCCTCATATTCTCATTGTAACTACTCAGCTCGTTTAGCTTTTTGCTATTCTGAGTGGTTTTTACCTGATCTATTTTAATTTGTCCTGTTATTTGTAAACGCTTTTTAAAATGGCCAGAAAATGGTTCGTTGTTGTCGTAAATAAAAACAACAACAACAACAACAGCGAACAAAAACAAACAATTGGGACTGCATGTTTAATATCAATGTAATTTGCCCTGCACAAGCTTCAATAATCACAAACTGAGCTCGTTTTCGCTTATGTCTCCTACCTTGCAAAATGCACCATTGTAGTTTGCAGAAACAGGACTGTTGTTTGGGAAATTCACTTGTTTGCTTTCAGCAAAAAGGGGCCGGTGAATTGTTTCAAATACCATCCAATTCTGAAAAAGTCGACACTGTGTTTCAAAAAGATCCTTTAATTACCTACACTTATAATACTACATGAAAAATTTCTGCAATTTGATTGGCTTAGAGCAGTGGTATTTCAGCTTAATTCTTTATAACAAAATACTGTTATTAACCATTTTTGCTGTGACTGATAAACAACGATTGTTTGCGAACTGATTTATGACAGATTAAGAGTACCATGCAATCTGATGTGACTGACAGAATCAATGGGTCGGTTATTTAAATGAAGTCTAACTTAGATCGCGGTTTAAGAAATCTTTGGACTTCCAGATCTCTTCCTTAGTGGGTCAATATAAGAAGATAAGTTTTTTTCTATTGTATATTTTATGCTTTAGAGAAACTGTTCATGACAAATGGTGCTAGAAAAAAAAAATTTAAAACGACTTAGAACACAGTTTTGTTAAACACTGGTTAAACTCCGATTAAACTTTAATAACCGGCCCAAAGACTCTGAACACTCAATATTCTTTTATCTTAGACAAGCGAGTGGTAGCGCGCTCCCGCTGAAATATTGAAGATTCAGTTACCAGTCGTTTGTTGTAAAATAGAGTTGAAAACTTAAAAACACGATGACATGATCATGGTGATATCCATAGCCCCTGTTTTAAGAGACTATGTGAGAATCTTTTTTATCATTAATCATCATGTTTATTTAGGTTTACCTAATCTATTTGCTAAAAAGGTTCGTTGTTTTTCTCTTCTCTTTTACTCAAGGTATGTTAAAGCTTTTCTTTCTGTGTTTTTTTCTTTGCTTTTATAATGTATTAGAAAAAATATATAAATAGTAATAGTAATATAATAATAATAATAATAATAATAATAATAATTATTATTATTATTATTATTATTATTATTATTATCATTATTATCATCATTAAATAATAATAAAAATACCACGAATATATCTTCATGTAGACCATCATAATTCTGCAGTTCTCGAAGACAAATGTAAAAGGAAGAACTGGTTGCATTCTCCACCCACAAACTGGCCGCATCGTGTTTAAAGGCTGCACTGATATGTTCTGCTGTAACCAGGACTGTTGGAGCAACAGCAAACTTTCCCTGAGAAAAAATCATTGATCACAATCATTAAAGATATGTCCTACCTTTCTAATTAATACTATTGATATTTTTAAGAACATAGCTACAGCTGTAGGAAAAAAGGCTCAGAATTTACAAAAAAAAAAAAATGAAACATGATTCGCACGAATTCTAGTACACAACGTTTCCTCTCCCCCCAGTTTATGTTCTTTTTATATTTTATGCCTATGTCGAAGAAATAGACCTTATTCACGATACCCGCCATCTTTGCACGACTCATGGGATAAAAGCGATGTCACGTGGTTTTTTTCAAGGGGACAAAAAAGTAATGAAAGCTGCCAATGCAAGAGATCGCGGTTAGGGTGTTTCGATATAGGCTATACCGATATTTTTCAATCGCTTTAAAAGTGACTTTATCCTTGTCTGATCGCTATAAAATTTTCAAAAATGATTGACTATAGATTGAAACTTGTCAAATGTGGGTTTTAGTAAACTCGATATTACTATGACAACAATCAACAAAAAACTTTGAAAAAGAGTGGTTTCACATGACGTCACGGCAGCCAGTCATCTTACTCCAGTCATCTTTGAGAACAAATGTAGCTAAGGCTTGAGCAAAATTGGAAATGATCAAACAAGACCTTCCTTCATACTTTTTTCAGCGCAGTTAGTGCTTCAGACGAAACTACTTCCTGTCGTATTTGTTTGACTTCGTAAGAAAACCTGTACTTTGGGGAAAATTTTATCCAAGGGGTTTTGCAAGGTAAATAGTTCAAAGCGCAGACAGACAGTTAAAAACCTGTTTTTATCGTTAAAAAAAATATATATATATCATCCTTCTTCTCAACCAAAATGTGATCAGGTTATCTATGAGTCCCTTCCCCCAACTCCCTCCGCCTACGACGGGTCCAGGCCCCAGTTCATTTTTGGGACAAGGTTCACAAATAGACATATTTTAACATTTTTTTTACTAACACTCCGCTTTTGATCAAAATATAACTAGGATGTGAATGTTTCACCCTGAATCATCTGATGCTTAAAAATCCGCGGGGACTCGATACATTTTTGCATGCCAAGCGATTAATTTGTGTACCTGAGACAAAATAGTAATTTTTCGCACCTTTTATTCGCCATCTTTTGTCAAAATAACGTCATTAAGGCGATATTAAGCGAGAACGTTGGTTGGTACGTTTCTTATAGATTGTATTTCTTTAATTTTACAGTCCGTTATCAAGCAGATTAACGATTATTAGTCTTCAAAAACAGGCATCGTGTGCTTGGCTGTTAATTTAATATGCAAATTACTGTCGCCAGATAACTTAGCAAGAAATAGACCTTTTTACCGATTCGGCGGCCATATTGAATTAATTCGATTTAAGCGAGTATTAAAGGATGCTCAGGGGGCATGAGCACATTTCGTTTCTTTTTTCGAGGGCTTTTCGGGACATTTTTTCTTAAAGTTTTCTTAGAATAAGATTGTAATGGGAAAAAAGATCCTTGTGCCGTGTTTGGATGTAATAATGATCGCCTTTTTCTAGTTTAGTATTAGAAATATGGTCTTTGACTGTATATTTCTCGGGAAAAAGGTGACACTTTTCAACCAATGAGAAGGCGGGCTTGTGTTTATCAACAAACAAATCAAAACATCGCCCCAGTGATCAAAAATTTTCAAAACAACGGACAAAATCAGTCATCGTTTCGAGGTTCTCAGGCATATTTTTAAGACTTTTCATGAGGCATACACAATTCTTTTAAGTGGACAGCGTATCCGAAGCCATATTGGAAGTGTCTCGTGAACTATTCAGCACATTTTGTGGCTTATTCTTCTTTTATCTTTTAAACAACGCGATTTATAGGAGAGATTTTGGTCGGCTTTCAAGGTGGGTGAACAAGTATCTATTATTTTTTCGATTCACAGATTGTTTACGAAGTTCTAGATATTTTTCCTCGATTGTCATATCGATTAACTTTTATTATGTTGAATGTGGGGACTGGCAGACAACCTAGAATTTTGGTAGACAATTTTTGAATTCTGAGGTCCAAAACAGGTACGTTTTCCACTCCCGGGTTTCTCACAAAAGCCGTGTTATTACTTTTTTTCGCATTAGTACGAGCCTTTGCCTTTGTTCTTTTCAAGGCCAAAACAACTTTATTAGTCTTATGGATATTCACGTCCAACATCTCGCTTCACTTTGCCGAATTTGCGGGGATGAAATTGAAGGTCATAAGCGCAAACTACTTTCTATTCTTGTTATGATGACTGGTTCTTTGATTCTTGTCCTGTAGAAGTTAATGGGTTGTACCAATGCTGTTTTGTACGATCTCAACAAATTTTCACACTCTCTCTAAGGCTATTTTTACACGGGACGAGTTTGCTTCTATCAAAAATCTTGCAAGCCATGCCAGTGAAGCCACGACCTCTGCGATCGGTCCGGAATCAGTTCGAACACCCCAATGATTCCTTGCAATGATTAATGCTCTTATTCTCTTACATGACATGTTTTCTTTGAAATATTAAATGTGAAACCTAGACGAGTACTGTAAGCTCATCTTTAATTCTGTCCGACTCCGTCCGTTGTTTTAAAAATTTTTGATCACTGGGGCAATGTTTTGATTTGTTTGTTGATAAACACAAGCGCGCCATCTCATTGGTTAAAAAGTGGCGCGTGACCAGTTGGCCCTGTCCTTAAATTTAGGGATATTCCGGACTGATGAAGGTAATCCCTTTGCACTGTAAGAGGCTAGACCTTCGCGTTGCTCGCGTGTAGTGTCCCCATTTTTTTTTTCCAGCAACACAAACCTTTCAAAGGGATTATTACTGGTAATTGGCTTCTCGTCTCGTCTTAGTCCCAACAGACTCCTTCCTCCCTTCTACAAAATAGACACTAAAAAGATAATTGCCTGGGGAAGGTTAACTTCTTTGCAGTGTGATCCAGTCCACCATTGGGAAATGCGTGATTTTCCCGCTACACCGCCATCAGGTGCTCCTTGGTAAGCCATCCAGTCCACAGTGGCAAACTCCGGGATAGAGCGGTCATTTCTTCCAGCTTCTGTCACGCACACCTAAAGATAAACGTTGACAGTTATCCGGTGAATCGGAATTTAATCTCGTTATCGCAGATTTATAAGAACGTTGTCATTGAGGAAAATCAAACATCGTTTTCAATATTCACCTCAAAATTTTCATAGTTCACAGAGTGCACCCATGACACTGTGGCATCATGTATGAAATTTCTCCTGCTTATGTTCCAGTGATTGGTAGTTATTTGCACGTGTACTTCTTTGTCAGGATAGAAGGAGAACGGCGGAAATTTCACCACTTTACAGGCTGTCTCAGCTGATTTTACTTGCCTTACAAGCGAAACTCGCCCGGTCTGAACAGGAAAACCTACAGGCAGAAGTGTACAAATGCAAAGAGTTAAAACATAAGAGCAGAAAAAACAAGAAAGAGTTCTTGCTGCAATGCA
>BOPM01000698.1:176101-188601 GCA_022179025.1 Porites australiensis | reverse complement strand
ATCCGTTTTGACGTCTTCTAGCCAAATATTCATGGAGTCAAACGGTCGGTCGGAATGTTTATGTAGAACAGTCACAAACACTTGGGGTCTCGCCTAAGTAAGACAGAGTTGCAAAAGAAAATTAGAAGAAAAGATCATGAACCGTCTGGGATTCTACATCGCGCTGATATAACACACTTCAAAGTTCCTTCTAAGTGACCTAATACAGTTAACGACAGAAAAGCAAAGGATTTCCGAATTCTCGATTGTAGGTTTAGGCTAGTCGACCCATGTAAGGGAATCCAAGACAGTCTTGGATTCTGGATTCTATGCCTTGGATTTCGGATTTCAGGTACTGATTGAAACTTAGTGGAACTTAGATTACGGATTATAACCGTTAGTGGCATTCCTTGAGATGTATTCCGGATTCAAAAACCAAGGATTGCGGATTCCACAGGCGAAACTCTCCCGAATTCCGGAATCCGGATTCCCTTACCAGGAGCGAAGGCTAGCCCCCTTTCTCCATGTCTGATCGATTTTGGCCGAGTCAAAATGGGTCGTTTGTTACAAATGACTGATTAAATCCACCTACTTTACCAGCTCACCTTATTCTGAATACTAAGCGATATCTTCTTGCACTGGGTTCTTGAGGTGAATTCATCAAATTCAACGATTCCTGAATCAATGCCTTGGTGCGAGCCTTGAAAAGCAAGCCAGTTGATCACCGACGCTTCTCCAGAACCACTGCCTGCTTCACGAACGCAGGCATCAAAACCAGATGTGGACACTGACTTCACCCAAACAGACGCTGGATCGTGGATTTTGACATGTTCGCTTCCATGGCTCAGCGTTGCAAACACCTTTACATCTCCCGAACCCTGAAACTGAGCTATGAAAGAAACGGTCTGGCAGCCGTGGTTGTTTTGGGATGTGTCGGAAATATTGACCTTTCCAGTTTGAAATACATCCGCTTGAATACCGTACGTGCAAAAGAAGTTAAAAGTATTTTAATTACATTGAAGTAAAGCTTTATTATGCGTATGCGTTCCCTGCATCGACCTTATATCCAGTCATTGCACAGACAAATATTCCTAACTGTAACCACTCCATATTGACTCCAAGCGATTGCATTATGTCCAAATTCACGAATGAAACGTACGCTTAAAGTAACTCCAAACTGGAAATGGATCTGAACAAAAACCGTTTCAAGGAGTCATTCGCATTTAAGAACGGATACACAAAAAAAATAGGACATTTTTCCCGATTATCTACTTTCCTAAATTTGTGGATTAGCAGTCACTTTTCACCCTTCAAAAAGGTAGAACATCCCCGAGCCTTTTTTTAACTCGAACGTGAGTAGTCAAGTTATTTTACAAAATGTTTCTTCTCTTGCAAAAACTGTAAGAAATCAGTAGTGAAGGATCAATCAATAGCTTAGACACTTACCTTTAGTGAGCCGAAAAAATAGCACCTGAAAAGCGAAGTAAACGAAGACTTGCTTAGCCAGCATTGTCTTCACTTTTGACTGTGCTTCACTTGCTGTATCTCACCTCTCCCGCAAATACTTAGTGGGTGTGCTTTGCAGCTATAATTAAAGCCTACTGGTTTTGGAATGAGGAGGATTTTATAATATTTAAAACCTGGTTTTAATTAAAGGATTAAAGGTACGTTAATCTCATCCAAATCAGTAGTTTCAACGCTGAGTAGTGAGATTAGCTCCTTAAGTTGTTATTTTATAATTTAATAGGAGAAAATAACAATTGAATTATAAAGAGGGTTCCTTGTAAGCTCATTATTTACGACAATGAGCTTCTCAGTATATTAAATAAACAAACTCATTTTATTCAAAATAATAAAACGATAGGGAACGTGTACTTTGCCTGAGCAATTTCAAAACTTTTTCAACTTGGTACATTGCGTACCATTGAATACCGAAACAAAACGAACACAATTGCTTATCTGAAAACAAAGTTATTAAAAAGTTAAAATAATAATAAAAATAATAATAATAATAATAATAATAATAATAATAATATATGCAAAGCTATATTTTTTTAGGTACATTAACCTTTTAAGTCAGATTTTGTGAAAAACATTCCAACCTCTTTAACACTGAAAACAGATTCGGAGCTTAACAAGGCATGCCTCAACGCAAATCTCCCTCACGAAACAATTGGTCTGCAGTCTCTTTATGTTGTGTATACACTGTAAATTTGTGAAAAAAGAAAAAAAAGTGAAAGAAAAAAATGGAAAACTGCCCCTGACTATTGTTTATTGTTCGGGAACACTTAAGCACATTTAAATAATCGAGAGGACAGATTTCGTGAAAGGACGATCTTCTTGGGCATATGAATTTGCAAACTTCTGCGCTAAAGCGAGGTTAAGGGCTAGTCCGGCCTCTTAAAGCTTAAAGATTTTGTATTTAACCCAAATCTTATGAACAAAAGCAATCAGTCTCAGTTACAGTTTTATTTTTGGAATCCAGATTTTACAGGCATCGGCATTTCTTCACTCAAGCAAGGTTAAGAGAGAGTCACCTCTTTAAAATCTCAATACACGCAAATCTTCCAAGAGAAAACGATCCGCCTCAGCTACAGTATTTTAAAGACACCCACAAGCTGGTCCTACTGAACGCCTTGTCAGTTTTTAGGGAGCCTGTACAGTTTTAATTAAAAATGCTAGACCTGCTGCGAGTTCCAAATACGTAAAATTGAAAGTTATGCCTAAAGAGGTTTAAAAAGAGTAAGTTGATGACAGGTTTGTTTTCAGAATTTTATGTAAAAATCATGGTTCACCACAACTTCTTGCTGAAGAAATAGACACACCTTTAAACCAGGATTCAAAAGAAAAAGAAGTGGAAAGCTTTCTGTGACCATTCTTTTTTTGTTTAGGCACATTAAATCTCTTTGCAAAATCGAGGACAGATTTCGTGAAAAGTTAACCTTTTCTTGGCAGCGGCACATTTCAACGCTAAAGCGAGGTTAAGGGACGGTCACCTCTTAAAACTCCCATTACAGCTTCTGGGCTTAATGCAAATCTTACGAAAACAAGAAAAAATCAGTCTTCAAAATAAATCAGGATTAAAAAAAAAACAAAACGTGGAAAACTTTTTCTGGTTATCTTTTTCGTTTAGGCACGTTACAACCCCCTTAAACAATCGAGAGCGGATTATGAAAAGATTGCCCTTTCTTGTTATCTGCAGGAGCGCATATCATTACGGGCATATTTCCGCGCTGAAGCGAGTTTAAGCGCCATTCACCTCTTGAACTTTCTAAGCAAATCTTCCTCAAGAAAATAATCGGTTTCTGATGTTATTTTTTTTTCTCAGTGTTTTTCTATTTGATGCGTATTCGTTTTGTGTTATTACTATAGAGCCCAGCTCAGAAGTAAACGGAAAATAATTACAATGAGATGTTGGCGTATTAAACTCGGCAGTCAATGAACCCCCTCCCCCTCTCCAGTCCCCCCAACCCGAGACAAGGTAGGGTCTAGCGGGGAAATGAAGGGGATAATTCTAAAGAGATTGCTTCTCCAATGGGGTAGGGGATTGAGACTTGGGGACGAGGTTGAGATTTTTTTTACGTTTTGTTCATCAGTCCCCGGGGTAGGGGTTTACCTTTCGCTTGGGGTTTTGCACGTGAGCCAGCTGTTTCCTTCCATTAATTATGTCTAGTTTCAGCAACAAAGTGAAGTACATTGTGGTTGGCTTTCATCTAAACGGCCCTAAAATAGAATTGAGTTGAACAATACTATTGTCATCAAAACAATTTTCAACTGCGGTCACCCAAGAGTGAGAAATGTGACTACGGTTGTATTTGCTTGCACCTTCAAATTCGATTTTAAAAAAAGGATAGTTGTTGCTATTAAATTTTATTGTTATTGATGACCTGCTATGCAGGAGGCAATGTAAATTCCACCACCACCCCCACAAGAAAAGGTGGAGATTTGTTGGAAACTTCACTCCAAATACTGCCAAATTCCCCTGACCCTGGGAAAGCTGGCCAAAGCCCTCAGAAGTTGCCAGCACTTGGGGATTCCCTAGCCCGAGATTATTTCATTTCGGCAACTGTTAAGAAATTAGAGGCATTTGAGTGTTTTTCTCTTATGGACTTAAAGAAAATTTTAGGCCTGTAATGCGTAATGAAAAGGTTTTTCGACAGTTTGAAATTAAAATATCCACAGGGATTTGTTTCGAAAATACCCTGCGAGCAGAGGTTTCTCTCCCTCATGGCGTTTTAGCGTTTATGAAGTCGTTCGCGTGGCTTCCCTGTTACGTAGTTGGTTTGTTTACGCCCTGTGAGACACCTCTACAGCTTGTGGTTTCCGTTGAGCATGCTCTTTAGGCAACTCCAAAATCTTGGAGTTAGACTCGCGTTTCAATGAAGCGTTCAGAACAGAGGACTTTCATCGCACTGAACTGTTCCATAACGAAGTCTTTTTACTCCTTATCAGTCCGTGGCGTTGTATAATTTTCGAAGTGGAAATGCCTCCGTAAGTTTAGTAACAGGTCACGGAAAATCCATATTTATCTCTTCGCGCTGCGCCGTCAGTTTCGAAACAACTTGGAACTCAAAATCCTGCAAAATCTTGTATTTCTGTCGATTCTCAGTAACTAAGCACCTTGCATCACTTTAGTAGTCAGGTAAGACGGTTAAAATGAGCTCCAACCTTCATTTATGTAAACGTGAAACCTTCAACTGTGTTGTTTAATAGCGGCAAAAATCATTGGGGCAGAATCTGTTTGTGCAACCATTTGCTATTTTATAGTAAAAAATGTAAGCTTATTAGAGTTACTGTTTGATTTGTCTCTAGCGATATATCTCTAAATATGTGCATGGATCCTAAATAAACGTCGCATTTCTTTAGACCTACGGTATATTATCATTATTCAGTGAGATTAACTCCTTAAGTTGATATTTAATAGTTTAGCAAAAGAAAATAACAATAGAATTTACAGAGTGTTCCCCGTAAGGTCACTATTTACGACAAT
This sequence comes from Porites australiensis, assembly GCA_022179025.1. Classification (NCBI taxonomy): domain Eukaryota; kingdom Metazoa; phylum Cnidaria; class Anthozoa; order Scleractinia; family Poritidae; genus Porites; species Porites australiensis. The sequence goes on along the minus strand of BOPM01000698.1, from coordinate 183,632 downwards.
GAACTTCTCAGTATTTAAAATAAACAGTCTTACCCGACTAATGTATTATATTTAATAAGAATAATAAAATGATAGGGAACGTTATAATTTGCTTGAGCAATTTCAAAACTTTTTCAGCTTAATAAACTGCGTACGATTGAGTACCGAGAAAAGAAAAAAAATAAACGAGATTGCTGATCTGAAAAAAAAAAAAGTCATAAAAAAGTTCAAAAAAATAAAAAAGTATTTAACCCAAATCTTACAAACAAAAACAATCAGTCTCGGTTACAGTGTTATTTTTTGAATGCAGATTCTACAGGCATCGGAATTTTTTCGCTCGAGCAAGGTTAAGAGAGAGTCACCTCTTAAAAATCTCAATACAGCTTCTCAGCTTCACGCAAAGCCATCTTCCGAGAGAGAACGATCTGTCTCAACTACAGTATATAGACAACCGTAAACTGGTTCTACTGAATGCCTTGTCACTTTTAGGGAACCTATACAGTTTTAATTAAAAATGCTAGACCTGCAAGAAGTTCCAAATAAGTAAAATTGAAAGTTATGCCTAAAGAGGTTTTAAAAAGTAAGTTGATGTCAGGTTTGTTTTTAGGATTTTATGTAAACATCATGGCGCACGACAATTTCTTGCTAAGGAAATAGCCACATCTTTAAACCAGGATTCAAAAGAGAAAGAAGTGGAAAACTTTCTCTGACCATCCTTTCTTGTTTAGGCACATTAAATCTCTTTACAAAATCGAGGACAGATTTCGTGAAAAGTTAATCTTTTCTTGGCAGCGGAACATTTCAACGCTAAAGCGAGGTTAAGGGACAGTCACCTCTTAAAACTCCCATTACTGTTTCTGTGCTTAAGGCGAATCTTACGAAAACAAGAAAAATCAGTCTCAGATGAAGTCTCGTTTTGCTGAATGCGTTTCACTATAAATTGATTCCTCACAGCTATCTGAATGCACTGTCACATTTTAGTGAAAGTATTCCTCCACTAACTAGTTTTGATTTAAATAACTATTCCTGCAGAGCTAACAACACTTTAAATTGTTCTAAGATTTGTCTAGCAAGGTTCAAGAACAGTTAACTGACGTCAAAGTGTTACTCGAGTTACATGTCAACATATGGCTCACGAGAACTATTTGTTAAGAAAATGGACAAACCGTAACCTGCATTCAAAATAAAACAAAACGTGGAAAACTTCTTCTAGTTATCTGTACCTACCCCTTTAAACAATCGAGAGCAGATTATGAAAAGATGACCCTTTCTTGGTATCTGCAGGAGCCCATATCATTCCGCGCATATTGGCGCGCTGAAGCGAGTTTAAGCGCCATTGACCTCTTAAACTTTCTACTCAAATCTTACTGAAGAGAATAATTGGTCTCTAATGTTATTTTTTTCTTAGTGTTTTTCTATTTAATGTGTATTCGTTTTGTGTTATATTACTAAAGAGCCCAGCTCAGAAGTAAACGGAAAATGATTACAATGAGATGTTGGCGTATTAAACTCGGGAGTCAATGAACCCCCTCCCCCTCTCCAGTACCCTCACCCCGAAACAAGGTCGGGTTTAGCGGAGAAATGAAGGAGATAATTCTAAAGAGATTGCTTCTCTAGTGGGGTGGGGTATTGAGAGGTTTTTCACGTTTTGTTCATCAGTCCCCGGGGTAGGGGTTTACCTTTTGCTTGGGGATTTGCACGTGAGCCAGCTGTTTCCTTACATTATGTCTAGTTTCAGCAACAAAGTGAAGTACATTGTGGTTGGCTTTCATCTAAACGGCCCTAAAATAGAATTGAGTTGAACAATACTATTGTCCTCAAAACAATTTTCAACTGCAGTCACCCAAGCGTAAAAAATGTGACTACGGTTGTATTCGCTTGTTGTTGCTATTAAAAGTTATTGTTATTGATAACCTGCTATGCAGGAGGTAATGTAAACCCCACCTCCGCCACCCAAGAAAAGGTGGGGATTTGTTAGAAACTTCACTCAAAATACTGCCAAATTCCTCTGATCCTGGGGAAGCTGTACAAAGCCCTCAGAAGCTGCCAGCACTTGGGGCTTCTCTAGCCCGAGATTATTTCATAAAACGAGTTTTTACAAAGACAAACTAGACGTAGAGGGCGGCATCCGTTAGGAAACTAGAGGCATCTGAGCTGGGCTTTTCTGTTACGGATTTAAAGAAAATTTTAGGCCTATAATGTGTAAGGAAAAGATTTTATGACAGTTTGAAAATTCAAAAATTCACAAGGATTTCTATGTAAAGCTACTGTGACTGAGTGGTAAGAGGTGTTTCCCCATAAAAATTTTTCTAAGTTTTGGTGGCCAATGCAGCCACAACTTTTGAAATACGGAGCTAAAACTTTACAGGTTACTAATTTTATTATGCTCTTTCAGTTCCAGCCAAAATCATTTTTTCCCGAAAAAGTTGATTTCGTGTTTGCAGAAAGTTAATCATGTGACCCAAGTCAGTTAGCTTGCTATTGTAAAAGGCATATCTACATTTATTTTGTCACTGATATGAATTTCCAACGAGCATTATGTGCTCACAACATGGTCGGTTTGCTGCATGGAATCAGAATCACATTGTCTCTTTGTTAAGAAGGAAAATCTACTGGCCTCCGTCAGAGCCAAACCAAGCAATCGGAGTCATTGTTTTGATTTTGCTTGATCAAATAAAAAAACATTCAGCATAGTATTCATATATTTAATGTGAAACAGAAGTCAGCAAAGGCAAGGTTACCTTAAGCATCTAAGTCCACAAAGAAAAATGAATATTAAGCAAAAATAAAATTGGGTTGACAAACACTGACCCTCAGTCAACTGACCCCCTACTGACCCCCTCTACGATTCACCGGAAATTATAAATTAAACTTCACAATACAAAAGGATGATATAATAGGGAGCTTAAGCAACAATGTTTTTCAGTGACGGACGTCAACCGGAAGTGGACTTTTTGCATCACAGGGCAGTGGTTTGGTTGAAACTCTCGGGTAAATCGTCTTTATAAGAGAAAAGAAACTTAGCAATAAAAATTTGTTAGCATCAAGGCATATAAAAAGGGAGAAGGCCTCACTTCCGGTTGACGTGCGTCACTCAAAAACGTCTTTGCTTGAGCTCCCTAACCTAACTTCTTAAATGATACACTTACCTTTAAATTCCAAAATGGTGGAAGATGGCCGGTCTTCTTCATGCCATCGTCTAAACTCATTTTACCACAATCATTAGTTCTCTTATTTCATAAACAAGTGGCAAATGTGAACTGCGTTGTCTGCTTCCACCAAAAAGAAAAATAAACAAAAACAAATGAACATCCTTGGAGAGAAGCCCAGAGATAAGCTCCATTGGAAAACCGGAAATAGGCCTTTTGTGTTAGTTGATCACGTGATCAATTTTCGGTAAACATGTTGTATGAAAACAGGGTGCTTTTTGAAAACTTTTGTTGGCGCAAGCTGAAAGAGCAAATTAAAATTAGGGAACTTGAAAATTTTCAGCGATATATCTCAAAAGTAGCTATTGCAATGGCCACCAAAAATTAGAAGGATTTGTATGAGAAAAACAACTCTTGCAACCCAGTCATGCTTGAGTGGTTTTCCAAACAACTCCTTGTAAATTCTGAAATTTTTAAACCGTCATTAAATCTTTCCCTTACACATTTAAGTGCCTGTTATGAATTAAAAGGAGATTGTGAGCCCCTTAATGCATAAGTGACTGGGTAGCAAAAGTTGTTTTTTTTTCATGCAAATCCTACTAATTTTTGGCAGCCATTGCAGCCGCTACTTTTGAGATATACGGCTGAAAATTTACAGGTTACCTAATTTTAATATGCTCTTTCAGCTCGAGCTGAAAATTTTTCAGAACTGCAAGGTCCAAAAGTTGTCAGTTCCAAGTCCCGCCATCCATTCACTGATTGCACGTGTTGACATGGCAGGTTTACCTGGTATGTGCACTGCGTTTTTACCAATTTAACTCTGTTTGTCCTTTAGTCACAAATACTTACTCAATCTTCAACAAATGGAGAAAAAGAAAATTGGCCTTGGGAATTAGTTTAGAGACAAAACAACTTCTGCTTTCTAGCCCTTGTGATCTATACATTTTTCCCAAGAAAAAAATGTTCTTTCTTGATGGAAGAGTACAAAGCAGTTCATAATATTTTGACAAATTTGCCACTCATTTATGAGATAAGAGAACTAACAATTGTGGTAAAACGAGTTGGAGTTGACTGATGCATAAAGCTGTTTTCCTGTATTATTGCAGTATGTCAGTTCACTCCTTGTGCATCAAGGTGCAGACCGTTGACTTTTCAGCGTTGTAGAAATTGGAGACAGATGCCTGCAGCCAGGCTATTACTATTCACAGAGATGTGAATCTCAGCTGAATCAGCTGTACTTACAAAATTTATCGCTGGAAGCAAAAAGAGAAAGGAAGAGGAATTTTAACATTTTAAACAACTGTATTTAATTTTCTTATCCGGTCTGCAGTTTGCGGTCTGCATTTTTATAATGACCGACCTTGAAATTCAATTCGCATTATCGAAATTTTTATTTAGGAAAAAAAAGCTATATGTGAGAACGACTTTTCTCCTCTTTGTGGAAAAATATGATCACTTACCCAATACACTACTTCTGTAGTAGGTAGTAGGCACATTCAAGAATTGAACTGTTTCTCTCTAAAATGTCGACGCGCGTCCCATTCACGCCACAAAATCCAAGCTCGGTTTTCTAATTCACTTGGCAAAATTTTAAAACTCTCTTCTGAGAAGAAGAGACACTGTTTATGAGGCCTACCATGAACCTCTTGCCTTAAATACGCACACACCAGATCTTCCCAAGTCGCCATTTAACAAAATATCGTCCAGGCGTTGCTCTGAAACCGAGGTAAAGACTGGGCGCTAAGTCAGGTCTGGACCACCACTATAGGGGGGCGCTTTCCATTTAGGAAAAAACCCGGAAATTTTGGTGGGAGCAAAAGTGGAATTTCCGATTGGTAAAAAGTTGTTCCATTTGGTCATAAACCCCGGTACGTCGCAGTGCCCGACCGTGGACCTGGAACTGGTACAAACTACGAGAAACGTGTAAATGGAACACAAAATTCCGTTCGGAAATTCCAACCAGGAAAACGGGCCCACCTTTTAAGATTTTCCACTTTTTCTGGGAATTTTCCAGTGGGACGAACAGACGAAACGTGTTCCATTTACCGCCGAACCGGAAATTCCGGAAATTTTAACTAATATGGAAAGAGCCCAGGATTATCACCCTGAGGAGGTTTCCAGTCTATTGCAAAGTCCGGAACGAATTAATATGGCGGGAAATTAGCCTCAAATTGCCGATTTCGTCCTTCAATAAAAGTGTGTTGTAACGCAAGATAACTTTTATTTCTTCGCAAAAATTCTTTAAACTGCATAAATGTTCGAAATATAATATAACTGAATACGGGTGATAGGCACTTTAAGCCAGTTGCCTTCAACGGTTTGTTTTCTTCTTCGGTATGACTTAAAGTTTTTAGTTACCCGAACAACCTTGCTATTGTATTAAATTAAACGAAGAGAAACTCATAAATTTACTTGTTATAAGCTTAAATACTAAACGCTTACTAACCGAGCGCGAGGGCCGTTCTGGGGAATATTGGCCCGAGGTCGTGGCAGTATGGACCGAGCCAGCTGTGAAAATTGAATTCACAACTGGACATAGTTAACAAACATAGCTTCAAAGTCAATCGTCCATCCTTGTCGATAACAATTCGACGCTTCCTTTCATTCTGGACAATTTTCACATCACCATGAATTATTTGGAATGTGCACCTGCTGATGGATCTTATGTTTAGTTTGCACCTGAAAAAACGGGAGCGGTGGAAGACAGTAACAGATCGCTTGACTGTTATTCTCTTGCTCGGAGACCGAAGTGTTGTATGAAAGCCACCACACAGTTCTTTGAAGCGCAACTGGATTGGGGTCGACGAATTCAAAATTAGAAAAAGAGAGCTTCGTCTTCGTCGATGGCCTGAGCAGCTTGCGGTTTGTTTCCTTTGCCGTGTTCTTGTCAGAACAAGTGACTTTCGCTTCGCTGCAAGGACTTTTCTGGTCAGGATTTTTTGAACTCATTGTCCTTGGATATGTTGAAACGATATGTCTTCTAAGTATCGCTGTAAGCTTCTACTGGGCTGAAAATTGGAAACTGTCGTCGGCTCTTATTCTTCTCCCTTTTTCCTCCGTGCGTTCAAACAAATTTCGACAAAAAGTGGTCAAGCTCGGACGCAGGTAAGATTTCAATTTTCTCGTTTTCATACCATTAGCTTCAATGTAGCGGAGACGAGTGTCATATCAGTAGCCGTCTTCTTGTTTGTGTTAAGCAGTTTGCACTTTTCTGTTGGTTGATAAAACCGTCTTTGGCCTCCTGGCTTTCGTCGATGCCTGTCTCTGCATCAAAAGTTTCCAGATGTAGAGGATAATACTGACCTCGCTCGGAGAATGTTCGTCTTCTTCCTCCATCTTTGAAATCTCAAACCGGTGTCATTTCAGTCTAGAAATTTTTAAGTTGCGTGAGCTGCAGCGAAAGAGTGCCTGGTTAAGGCTTACAAATAACAACTTAAATAGCTAGCAAAACACAACTTTTTTCGCCTTCCGATAAACAACAGGATTTCGCATGGTATAGACAACAAACTGAATGAAACACAGTGCACAAATTATCACCTTCTTATCTGCCAAAATCGGCCTATGGTTTAATGCCATTAGAGCCCGCTGAAACTAGACCTAGATCCAATTTTCCTAAGTCGAGAGTTGCTTTTACAAGGTACAATCAGCTAAGCTAAACACCGACAAAACAGTATTAATAGCTGGCACAGAAGGGCACAGAATATTTTGGCCAAACCGCAGTTCAACCACGCGGTCACGTACCTGTCAACACCATGCGGAAATCAGACAATCACACACTTTCGCGGCACTGATAAGACTACCCACAACCACGCATAATCTTCTCACGTTCAACATAAGCGAAATATCATCGAATAACTCGGAAAAACTCAGCCTTCTGGCAAATAAACACCCCTGGACTTTTCTCTAACACTCGTCTTATTCAAGTTCCCGGATGTAGAGTGACACGGTCGGCGGGGACCACCTTAGCCTTGTTTTCACACCACAGTGACACCAAGTCTTGGCCCTGCAATTTGACTCCTAAGAGCCTGTTCCCGAGGACAAAGACTTAGTGGTCACCTTAGAAATGCGAACAATATCGTACCTTTCTGTCTCATCCCGGATCAGGGTGATTGATCCGTTAAGCCAAATGAAACGATCGAGAATATGATAGGATATTAGACGATGCAGACTCTGCGAATCCTAATAACTTTGTCCCATCTCAGAGATTTACATGATGCTCTCCGGGAAACGTTTCTTAAGGTGACCCGGCAATATCTAAAAGTAAACAACTCAACGGCACCGAAACCAGCTTTAGGCGCGCACTGATTTCAAATAACTGTCACTTGTATCAAATAAAGAATTGTGGGTAGGGACAAACAAAAAAAAAATCGAGGGGGGGGGGGGGGGGTTTAGAAAAAATTTTT
>BOPM01000698.1:87805-102966 GCA_022179025.1 Porites australiensis | reverse complement strand
GTTTAGCTTAAGGGAAAACTGTTTATCTCAGTTACATGTATGTACATTGTATCAGTCAAATCTAAGCTTCAACCTCCCCACCCAGGCATACCTCAGGCATTTGACACCTTTGCCGTCCCGGGGAGGAGGGAATTAATAATTTGATTATCAGTCAACCACTTAAACTGTTAGCCAGTCAGTTACATGTCAATAATCAAAGTGTCAGTTTGCCAGTTAAAAAACCATTCAAACAATTAGCCTAGTCAGTTAATCAATCTGCATGTTTGTGTGCATAATTATAATAATATTATATAAAAAATCAAGAATTATCTGATAAATAAATTGATGCGATGCAAACAGGTTAGAAAAATACTACAATTTGCTTATATTAAGTTGGAGTCACCTGAATCATCTAAATAAATTATGGTATGTCACACATACTGGTTAATACACTGTATTACTGTAAAAGAAAAAATATTGATGAAGTTTTACCTTGTTCCCAGGGCTGCTTTTTCTTGCTGATCTTGTTTTCTGGTTGTATTACATTGTCTCTCAGTTGCCATGCTATTCCTCTTCATCAAGATTCCCAAATCTGTGACACAAAGCAGTTCATTACTGAAAGAAAATCGGATTGACAAAAATTAAATTAACATGTTTAGTTACACCTTTCTTAAAGATGGGTGTTACCAAGGCTTTTTTCCAGTCCTCTATTAGTGAGATGATAAGGATTATCTATTACTAAGGAAAGAGCTCCCAGACGACTATGGGAGAATGACCATCAGGCCCAGTCGCCTTGTGTGGCTTTAGGTTGCCTATAAGAGCTTAGCGATACCAGCAGTTGTAACTGAAATGGGTGGCATACATAGATGGGATACGGTTAGGGGTATGGTCGAAGACCCTATCGCACAGATATGCTACATGCGCTGTTATTGACTGTGCCCATGATCTATTAGAGTACAGAGCTATACAGTGTACATGGATGACATCACAGGAAACTTGTTTTTGTTGTTTCGTTCAACATAATTATGGCACACAGTTTTAAAATGTTTGTGAGATTATTTAAAAATTAGTCGCCGAAGGCGACATGAATATCAGCAAACAGTCACCGAGACAAAGTTGAGGTGACTATTCGCCGATATTCATGTCACCTGAGGCGACTAATTGTTTTAGTATAATTACATTGATGATTATTTGAGAAAAAAAAATTATTGATCAATTTCTGACTCCGAAACATCTACACATATGGCTGCCGTTTTGAAAACTGCTAGCCTTCAATGTTATAATCACCGTGCGGTGATTATAGCAGGATGAAGCGAAGCTCCTAGCCAATCATAGTGCTCTATTTTCTATAATCATTGGTGTAATTACACTAATTTGGACTAAAGCAAGTGAAAGCCTCGAAACAAGTTAAGCAGAAGCTATTTACAAAGAAGAAATAATGGAGAAACGAAGACAAAAAGAGGTCTTGACCACCTGGGAATGACAAACAATCTCGATTGTCACAGCCACGTGCTTTTCCAGAGTCGGATGCCTACTTCAAAATACTTTGCAACCTCTGAGTCAATCAACCAGTCAAACAGTGACCCAGTCAGATAATCAAACAAACACTCAGTCCATCACACAATCTTGAACCATTCATACAGTGAGCCAGTCAGTTAATCAATGAAAGAGTAAGTTCATCAGTCAACAGGGGTTTCAAAGCAAGCCGGCAACTGCCGGAGTCAGTTCTGCCGGCTACTTGATTGTATGCCACTGGCTACTCTTGTCATTACAATCAGCTTATTACATAAATGTACACTCTCTTCATGAGGAATCAAAATGATTCCAAATAGAGTTTTATAGCTTATGTCAGTTATTTATTTCAGTAATTTATCAACAGAGCAATGACCTGCACTTGTGATCTGTGACCTGTGACGCGTATTCTTTTAATACCAGCTGCCAAATTTCATGTTTCACTTAATTTGTACGAGATCTCCTGGATTTAAGCAATAAGCTTAATCCTCCATCACCAGTATTACTTGCTTATGAGATCATCGCTTTCTGCGAAATAGTCTTAAATTTGAGCTTAACTGTAACTACAATGTAATTAAACATAAGCTTACCTCACAAGACTGGTGCCAGATTCTTCAAGACTCCTGCCATGCTAGCTAAGTGAGAGAATTTTTCGATCATGAATAAAGCCAAGTGTTGACGAGTAAGTAAAATAACTGTTGAAGCTCAAATCCGAGTTCCAGAAGTCTAATTCTGTTACTTTAGATCCAATTTACTACACACGTGTTCTTTCTGGTCAATAATCCGTCGCCATATTGGTGTCGCCTAGATCCCAGTCTCTCGATGCGCGTGCATCTCGCGCGCGGGCTTTAACCGTACTCGTTTCGCGCTTCTCGAGTACTCGTAAAACGCGCTTCATGGGGTCAGGAAAATATACATTTTTCTGCTAATTACTTGTTCATGAACTTTCGCGAGTTATGAGTGAGATGAATAGTAACTCCTAACAGTGACGAGTACTTCAACTGAGTAGTGAAACCAAGTCCACAATCCTCAAAGCAGGAGAACAGTATGTTCCCTACAAAAAGATCTCCGGGCGATGGTATGTCCCGCGTGGCTTACACCACCCCTAAAGAGAGCTGCTCGAAAAAAAGCAGCGTTTATATCGTAAAGGGGAGCAACTTCAGACCCACGGGAAAAAAAAATCAGAAAAGCAACAAAGAGCAAGCTTTTAAAACCTACTACGATTACGTCTCGAATTTATTGGATTCCACAACAAACCCTGACCTTCCCACCCTGGGTAAGCGTTTCTAGTCCTTTATCAAGTCAATCAAAAAGGACAATGTGGGAACCTCTCCCTTGAAGGAAAATGGCGAAGGGGAGGCCGTGCATGATAGCAGAAAGAAGGCCGACCTCTTGTTAGAGGAATTTAAGTCAGTTTTTACTCAAGAGGATCTCTAGAACCTTTCATCTTTCCCACAAGCCTCCAGACGTAGTTAATCGATAAACTGGCAATCGATATCAATCGATAGTAAGCGATATCAATCATCGCTGAATATCGATTTGATATCGATAATGAAAAAAACTTGTGGCTTCGATTAATATCGATGATTTTCCGATAGAAATCAATTATGATTTCTTATTGATTACTATCGATTGTTTTCAATTTTTGTAAAAAGGTAATTATGGATAAATTATTTTTTTCTGTGACTTCGATTTCTACCGATTTCCGATATCGATTTTTATCGATTAGCTATGCCAACATTTCTCAATTGCATTTTGACACCGTTGGAATTGCCAAGCTGTTAAGCCTCTCGACGATATTAAATCCCATGCTGGGTACTGAAAAATGCAGCTCTGTCAATAAATTGCCCCATTCCTACAACGGTTTTTCTCCCTTTCACTGCTGATTGGGGATGTCCCGCAGGATTGGAAAAAAGCGAACGTACATGCCCTCTTCAAAAAGGGAGACAGGTCATTTGCCCGGCGGGGGTGGTGGGGGTGGTATTTGGGTTAATTTTTGCTGGGTATGTGCCGCTGGCCTCTTCATAGTCTAACTCCTTCTCCGGCCAATTATAGACCCCATCTTAGTCACTTTTGGGCAAATATGTGATTTTCGCGATCCCTACGTAGTCACTTTCTATTCATGTATCTACCTGCTTATATTGACTGACGTACACTTTACTTTTCTCCTACAGTACAAACTTTGGTACGTTTGCTAACCGTAAATATGAAGAACTATCTTACGGTCTCTTACCCCAAAACTCAGAAAATGTGCGACCCCATTCTCGTAATTCTATTGAAAATTCGACCCCGTGATAGTCAAACCAGTCGTGAAAATGCGACCCCATACAGCGGCACATCCCCGTTAGCCTCTTATAAGGAAGTACCCTTTTCCTCACTTCTGTTTCCTGTAAGATCATGGAACATATCTGATATTTAGTCACATCAGTGTCCCACCTTCAAGAGTTCAAGATCGTGTCTGATATCCAGCATGGCTTCCGCAAATCTTATTCGTGTGAAACTCAACTGCGCATCACCCTCGAAGATCTTGCTAAAAACCTTGATCGTGGCAAGCAAAACGATGTTATCTTGCTCGACATTCTAAAACTTTTGATACTGTCCCACACCAACGCCTCCTACTCAAGCTAAGTCACTACAGCGTACAGGATGTTTACTGAATAAGCTTTGCTCCCTTCTACGGGGGACTTTTCTAACCGACAGAGTTTTATTTCAATCGAGGATTAGACAACACTTTTCGGACTCAGCTTTCAAACCAGAGTTCTCAATGAGCTTCAATGATGCTTAAGTACCCTTAAGAACTTCAAGGGATGAACACTTACTGTTAATGCATATTTTAATTCGTTCTTTATTTCCAAGAAAACCCATGGATCCTACAGATTTGGGATCCACATAATATATCACTCCCGCTAATTTAAAACTTGCTCATTATCACTATCCGCTATTGCATACACCCGAGATCCCCACTAAGGTTGCTTCACAAAAATACGAGCTGATTGGTTGAAAAATGCTGACGTCACGGAAATCGTTTCCCACCTCGGGATCGCAGACGATATTTTCTCGGCGGGTGAGACACACAAGAGCCGAAAATTAAATGCGTCTTCTCTCGCAGGCTAGGTCATTTAGAGCGAATAATAACGACTAGTCTTGTAAGACATTTTAAAAAAGCTCATTTGAACTTCCACCGCTTCAGTGCAAAATTGTCTTCAGTTGAAACTTACCATCTATTTAAACGAAAAAAATTAGTTAAAAATCACGAATATCGCATAAAACATTTTAAAGTTCACGTACTGGACGACAAGCAAACCATTCAAAAATTTGTTCCGTTTGAGAAACGTCTTTCGGCACGCATGATTTATTGATCCCTGCCAGCGTGTGCCCTGTGCTTTCTGGTTTTGGTTGTAAAGCTTTTTCTGGTTGGTTATTTCAGTCTAGCCAATCATAAGCAAGCACCCTTGAAGCCTCTGCTTGGGTGTAGAATCTTGTAAAGATAGTATATCTAACCGTTTTTTTGGAAACGAATCTTACGAAACTTGCAGTAAACTGCGCCCGATAAGCTAGAAAATCACACCAGCGAAGGAAAAGGAGAGGAAAAATAAATTTGAAGGAGCGAGGAGGAATTGAAGAAAGGACGTGAAGAGGAAAGGCCATGGTAGCATTCTTAGCTTTTATATTGGCTACTTCAGTTTTTGACATACCCTTACTCAAGTTTCCGTGCAGTGCCCCCAGAGGCCCGGAATATCAGCACATTGGACACATAAGATCAATACAAAAAACAGACGTTTTAAAGTTTTCTTTATTCGTTTGTACCTAAAAAAAAACAACGGCCGTAATGCATGGAGTTGTTCAACTACTGGGCAATGGCTAGTTTTCACTAGCGACAGAGTCGGAGTCGGGGATCGTAAGCGGAGTCATAAAAGCGCTTATGAACTTGTGAATATCAAAAAAATAATTAGCGCGACGGAATCGGAGTCAGAAGAATCAGAACGTTTCCATTTTCCTCCGAGTCCTCTTATGATCTAGTGAAAACCAGATTGTTGGAGCCGGAAAGAGAAGGGGAAGGATGAACCAATCACAATGCACGTTCCCACGCTTTGTGATTGGTTTAGTTTTTCCGCTTCTGCTTGGGTCTTCGACGACCCAGTTTACACTTGATCGTAACGACTGAGTCGTAAGCGGAATCACAACCCTGTTTTCACTCGATGGTAAAGTTCTACGCTTCTGATTACTACTCCGACTCCGTCGCTAGTGGAAACCAGCCTTAAAATCTCTGCTTTGGGCCTTTCTCTAGCTTAACAGTTGCTACAATAGCAACCACAAGCTTAGAATTCAGTTACAGGGCGTTTCTTTACCCACTCCATTATTTCGGGCACGTTTAACACCCGTTTATAATGCTCCACCAAGAGCGGGAACTTCTCAAGTTCTCCAGGAACGTCTTCTTTACCCTTCGAAAGAAAGTTGTTAAAGAAGTCAAAGAAAGTGATGTTGGCATAGCATAGCTGCGGATAAAAAACAGAAAAAAATCATAGTTAATATATCCTCTAATATTAGTATTTGCCGCTATTTAGCTAGTATACTGCCAATTTATTTTTTACTTAAACATCAAAATGAGTCAGTCTCGAGTATTCTCTAAAGCCATGTTCACTAATTGCGTTTCACATACATTACACGAAATTTATGAACCAGGAAGAGCATTTTTTTTGATAATTATACGCCTTTATACTGTTTATAGGAGCAAATTTAAAATACAAAGTGGTTAAAACACATTCACTTTCATTCAGTTTTTCTGGTTTTTGATAAATTGTTTCATACATAACCAATGATTTAATTTTGTAGTACTCCCGCGCTGTCATTGTTTACATTTTTGGTCATTAGCATACAAGCTACCGTATAGAAAACTTCGCCTTACATACAAATTGGATTCAAAAAGTTGAAAGAGCTGGTTAATTTGAACAGTTTGTGAAATTTGCAGCTCTTTACAATTAATAACAAAGGACTGAAATATAGGCAATCAAAAACTGCGAAATTGTTGGGTGGCAAAAACTAACATAAAATAATTAATAACCGGACCACTTTGTCCTGGATTCTAAGGCTGACTTTGCTAAATCATTTCTTTTCTTATAAAAATGGTTCCTTATGATTCAGCAAGTCACCTCCATTAATTTGCAGACATTTTATCTGAAGGAACTGTTTCTCTAAAATCTGCAAAGTGATATGCCGCGCTAATGTAGGCCTATCAAAAACGATGGTATGTCCCTCGCTAACAAATCCTCTTGCTGGTCCTTCAAGGTGCCTACGCCGAGTGCTGTACAGTACCGCAAATGATCCCCAACCGCAAATGATCCCGAGACCGCAAATGATCCCCAAAATGGACCGCAAATGATCCTCGACCGCAAGTGATCCCCAAAGTCGACCGCAAATGATCCCATGAAAACCTGAGGAATGGAATGGATTTTATGGGACTGATTACAAAAAAGGACTGATTATAAAAAAGAATCCTTTTTCTCTCGCCTTTTAAAGAAAAAAGGGAAGGAGGACGCTACATCTCAGGTCAATTTATACAAGGTGAAAAAAAAATTGAATAAATCTGAAAAGTGTGGTATTAACCGTATACTTCTTCCTTTGTCGATTGCTTCAATTTTTTTGAAGAATGTTTCGTCTTTTGCAAAATTTAAGACAGGCAGGACGTTACGCCGAAAAAACTCTATTATTTTAACGCCTAGAAGCTCACCTTTTCTACTGAGGAATACAAAGCTGGGCACCCTCTACATAACAAGAGCTTTATTGACTTTACTGATCTTTTTGAAAGCGTGAAATTAATCAGCCAGAATATTTAATTTTGATTTTTCTCTTAAGTGTTAATTTTACGTGATAAACAGCAAGACATTTGTTCGTAACTTAGGTGCCCGTTACGAAACAAGACATGATTTAACATAAACACAAGACAAAATGCCCCCGAACTTATCAATGTCCACAGGTTTCGGTTTATTTCGAAATAGCAACTTTCTTACAGCTCATGAAAGTGTTGTGGATAGTTATATTGGCGCTTTTATGTATATTCATTTGTTGTGCCTTTGCTGAAGGCAGTTACCAGGAATCTAAACCTGGTAATGAGAAACACAAAGCCAGGTGAGCGGTAGTTATCGCGTGACAAAACATCGTAGGAAACCGTCACATTCACGGACTAAAAGAAAATCGCTTATGATTATTCGGATCCAGCAGGCACTTTGGAGAAAATTAAACAACCTAAAACCCTTATTTAGCAGCAATGAAGAGCTGACTGCATTTCAAAAGAGGTCAAAGGAAATGCTCTTGCATCAAAGGGCAAATCATGCCGACCAGAAACAACAATAATCGCAGAAAATGCATGTCATGACCTCTCAGTGAAATAAGCGGCAAAAGTCACATTTGCTTTGAATGATTTTTTTCCATTTAGTTTTTAGTCATATATTTATTTGAGAAGTAAAATTTAGCTTTTAATCTGACTTACTGTAATAATAATAAAATCGACACGATGGTCCGATAACTTGAGTCCAGGTCATTCCTATTTTTCTTTCGGGATCATTTGCGGTCGACTTTGGGGATCACTTGCGGTCGAGAATCATTTGCGGTCCATTTTGGGGATCATTTGCGGTCTCGGGATCATTTGCGGTACTGTACAGTGCTCACCTCGAGTTTTTTTGCTATGGTGTCCTCTGTTACGTGCTGTAAACTCTTCAGGTACGGGTGGCATTCCATCTCTAACTTCTACATTCCTTAGTCTGTCTCAACAGGAATCTTTGCAGTTTATATTTGTCACGCACGAAATCAAGACTGGAAAGGGGAATTTGACTTCCAGCCACGGATGCATCTTGAGTTCGGAGTGAAAGAACAGGTGGTTTTTTTTGGAAACTTCACCATCAATAGCGAATGTTGGTCCAAATTGATTGATACTGGTCAGGAGTATACTGAAGAACCTCGAGCTTCGAAGCCCATTGCATCGTTCGTCGCTGTCATCCATTGGTTTATCACATTGAAGTTCTATTGCTCCTGTGTCATAATCGTGACTTGCTCTTGCTGCAAACAAACAAAGTCATTTATCATGTCCTTGGAGAGGGTATCCAGCTGACCATTGATAGTTTGAGGCCCAAGGGTTTTTGCAGAGAACAAAACGCCTGCTTCAATTAGCTCTTTTATTACCGGTGTGTAACCAAGCCCAAACACGTGGCCATAATAGACCTTTTTACCGATATGGCGGCCATATTGAATTAATTCGATTTAAGGAGCATGATAGGATGCCCAGGGGGCATGAGCACATTTTGTTTGTATTTTCGAGCGCTTTTCGGGTCATTTTTTCTAAAAGTTTTCTTAGAATAAGATTGTAATGGTAAAAAAGATCCTTGTGCCGCGTTTGGATGTAATAATGATCGCCTTTTTCCCGAGAAATATACAGTGAAAGACCATATTTCTAATACTAAACTAGAAAAAGGCAATCATTATGACATCCAAACACGGCACAAGGATCTTTTTTTTTTTCCATTACAATCTTATTCTAAGAAAACTTTAAGAAAAAATGTCCTGAAAGGCACCCAAAAATACAAACGAAATGTGCTCATGCCCCCTGGACATTCTATAATACTCCTTAAATCGAATTAATTCAATATGGCCGCCGTATCGGTAAAAAGGTCTATAGAGAGGAGAAGTCGTTACGTCACGTTGTCATGGTAGCAAAATTTTTGGATGACAACAAACCGAAACTTCACTTAAAAAGTAAATTCGCACTGTTTCAAACTTAATCGATCTTATTCAATTTCATTTAATTTGTCAAATGTTGGCAAAATTTTCTGGATTGAATTCGAAAGGACCCAATCGGAGTTTAGAAAAAGAAAAAAAAACTTTTTGTGTTTCGTTCACCAACTCCGTAAGGCGGGCGCGTGAAAATAGGAAGTGTCATGTCGTAGTCGAGCTAGGATTGCTAAAAAATGTACATGCAAAAAAGCGTGGTGCAAGTGCAAAGTTGTTGTTTTACTAATATAAACTTATTGCTATTTATGATATAAACACCAATAAAAGACCAAACCATTTCACTTCAATAGTTTTTTAGTGTGAAAGGCGCGATTTATTATGTAGAAAAATGTACGCGTCGGATATATCTAGAAATCCGCTTCAACCTTGCCTTGTGTTTCATTCGATCCTCAATCTTTTACAGAAAACCTCTTTTTGAGCAAACTTTAACTCATTTTTTGAAATTATTTTAACATATTTGGTTAAAAACAGTCTTTAAAGGAACATGAACAGAAGAGGTGAGAAACGCGTAGGCGCCGGGTGGGAGAAATCGTCTTCGTTTACCAAAATATCAAAAGAAATGAATCAATAACATTGGCGAGCAAATAATCGTTATATTTATTAATTTGGAAAATCGATGGAAAAGGTTACATATGTTAGGAAAATCAAGCTTTCTCGACCTTGAACCTTCGACAATGATTCATGCAGACTGCGTGTCATTTCTCAAATCTGCAGATGATCGAATTCGAAAGTATTCGTCGATGTTTGGCTTTCCCTGGAAAAATCAATCAGTGAATTCTCAATGGTATATAAAACAATGCGTGCGCTGATATGGCTTAGTGTCTATAATTATGATTTCGGCTTGTAACTAATTCAACTCTACAAGGTTTGTTTTGAGTATTTCGGATATGCTTTTTCACTTTCTGGTTCACGCGCGTGTCTTGTGACATGCAAATCAGTTAAGAAATGGTATCTAATGCGCATGTGCTTCATTTCTCGGTCTAATCCCTCAGCAAGCGAGAGGGGATGCCTTCCCTGGATCGGCCACTATATTATGTCACAAACATAAATCATTTCCGTTTTTTTCTAATGTTTGTATTGGAGCATGTTAGTCCCCTTCACTTTCTTGGAAAGCAAAACAGTTCCAAATGTCATTCGTTTTGCAGGGTTAATATTGGTGAAATTAGGTTTTCAGTGCGTATTAGTGTTATAATACATCTTGGCACGGCTACATTCGATTACTGGGTTCGTTAACCTTGCACAGCGAAACAGCCTTTGACAACTTCGTAACAAGTCAGGCGTCACAAACTTCTTCGGAAGAAGGTGAGTAGTTTGACTTCCCTCTAATACCAAGAAAAATTCTCAATATTCGCTTGCGGTCAATAAATACCCGCAATCTCTATCTTCCTACGCGCGCTCGACGATCTTAAAAGATAAAATAGAGAATATGGGATCAGGTTAGCCTTTCCAAAGTTTTAGAGATTTCTAGGCAATATTTGCTACTTCCAACAAAATGTTGCAGTGTCTCTGTACTATATCTCTTTCCATGTTGATTGCATCATTTCTCCGTAATTTATCTGTTTAGCACTTAAGAGATGACAATACTTTGTCTAACTTCGTTCAACAGTTGATTATTATTCACATCTAGGGGCCATTTATGTGAAGTTTTCCTGTATCGACGTCCACTTTTGGCTTCCATTTTAGACCAGTATCGAATTATTAAAATTCATAACTGGCTTAGAGGTTGAGAAAAACAAAAGGAAATATGTCGCATTGAGATTCGATGATGGACAATTCATTTATTTCGTTATTTTCCCCTTAGCATTGAAATCAAATATAAATTTTCATAATTTCAAAACTCAGCCTGTTAAGGGAAAGTCCCAGGTCTTAAACCCGTTGTACAGTAGTCGCCAAGGCGCAAAAGAATACGTTAGTTAGTAAAGGAAGGCATGTTTGGTAAATTTGGAGCTGTCAAAAAACTATGTTTGTCCATACTTTCATTAGAGGTTTCTAGTGGACATTTTCCTTACACGGAAATTTTAAGGAAACCTTTTTTTAACAATAATCATTTTATCTTGGTAATAAAATTTGAAAAATGAAACCTCCGAAAGTTGGGGGTAAGTTAGTAAAAAAAACAGAATTCCCAATATTCGATTGCGGTCAATAAATTCCCGCGATTTCTAGTCCGGCGCGCGCTCGACGATCTTCAACAGGCTAGCCTTTCCCAAGTTTTAGAGATTTCTAGGCAATATTTCCTCCTTAAAACAAATTGTGCTGAAAAAAGTCGTTGGGTGCCCCTGATACTAAAAGTTCCAAAATTCATCAGTAGACATGCTGCCTCGCAACACGTCACGTATGTTATCATGTCAAAGGCTAGGGTGTTTCCTTCGGGGAATCATAAACATACGAGGTTTAATTTCTTAGAATGTAGGAACAGTCCCAGAGCTTTCAAATTTAAACTTTCCTTTCGGTACTTCTGTTGAGAGAGATTTCTTGGTGAGTGCGTTGATCTAGCCATTTACATTTCCGCCTAGTTTAAAATTCGAATATTCATTTTTAGTTCTTAAGATGCCAAGAAGAGAGAGTTCTTTGTTTCTTTCCTTCTTCTCGGAAAGCGAAACGATTTCTTGTTGATGATCAGCGGTAGGGCAAATTAATATTTCTTTCCTTGCGATTTCTTAATACCGGCAGACTCTTCATCAACAAAAGATTTTGAGAACTTCCACTTGATTGCAAGGACAATGGCTACGGCTTTAAAGGATCCAAAAGCATTGCCTGCTTAATTTAAACTATTTAGTTTGACGTCAAGCGAGTTGGAAAAAACCTTGCTCGGGTTTACGGTTTTATAGCGATATTTTGAACCTAAAGTGTCGGAAGATACAAAAAACTTTTTTTTATTCTCACTTATAGTTGTGAATCTTTGAATTTCATCCATTTTACAGGCTGAGCAAGAAAAAGTGACGAGTTTTTTCCCCTACTATTCATGCAACGTTTTGTTTACTGGTTATATGCACTTAGGTGGTTCTCTCTGTTCTCAGTCATGACCAATTTTGATCTCTTGTATCTCTCTTTTCCTGACAGTTTAGAATACATTGTATGTCAGCGTTGTTAATCGCTTTCATGTCAAGTCCTGCATTCGCCGAGATCTTATAAATTCCGCTTCGTCAGGAGCAGCTACATAATTTGTAACTATTCGTCTTTAGTTTCAGTTTTAAGCCCTGTTTACACGGGGAGAGGGTGGTATGCGAGTCTTTAATTTTCCCTGTTAACAGTGTGAACGAAGTAGCTCGACATCTATCTTTAACAAGGGTCTCCTTGAACTTACTGGTTTTTTAGAGCAAAACAGCCTGTGATAGTTTGCTAGCACGTCAGGCGCGACAAAATTCACTCGCAAGAGGTAGGTAGCTAGTCTGCCTTGTCTTTGACTAGTTCAGAAAAGGGACGATATATTTTTCTGACTAACAAGCAAAAACTACATAATTGCTTGAAGAAGTTATCCTTCTTAGTTTCGTTATAGGTTACTTAACTTTTGTATGTATGAAAAAAATATTATGAGATGATGGGAACACAATTTGTAGAGATTATGTGTTATTTCCTGAATCAGTAACCTGGAAATTATAAACAAGTATAATTGCTGACAAAATCAGAAACGTTTGTAAAGAGTTGGCAGATTCGTCTATTCTGAAAAGTAAAGCGACTGTAGAACGCGGGCAATATTTCAAGAGAGTTTTCAGTGTTTCCGTGGCATATACTTGAGTGTACCTAAATACAAAGCGTAAAACTCGAGGATGGATTCGAGCTAGGATTCGATCGAATTCGAACCAGGACTTCGAACGAGTGCTTCTTTTGCTTATTACTAGAGGTTACAAAGACCGCGAAGAATTCCACCAATGAGAGCGATTCAGTTTACGCTTCACCTACAATATTACAGACCTATGCTTCCAGCTCGACTGTAAGTAAATGTCCCGAGAACAATAGCCATTCTGTGCGATGTCTATTAATGCCATGAAGTGCTGCGAGTAGACACTGAGCGGTACTTAATCATAACGTATATATGAATTTGTCATAAATTGACTTACCAACATTTATATTTCAAGCAGTAAATCTATCGACTTTTTTGCGGTTTGGCTGAATAACTCTCAATCTGAATAATCAAATCACAATTTTATATCCTATAGCGGCGTAATAAGCGCTGCCTTTGCCTTTAAGCAAATTGCATCCATTCATTTCATTTCATTTCATTCATTTATTGCTTTATTCAGATATTTTACAATTCTGTTTTCTAACTGCCCACAAATAACAAAGGCTAGTCTAGGTAGGCAGTGTCTATTTAAATCAAGTCGAGTCATTATCAAAATTTCACCCAAAATTTCACTACTAAGTGCGGAGCTCAATAACACACGCCTGCACCGTATCTTTAAGTTTAATCACATCTGCCCTTTTACGAACAGCTTTGCTGTCCTGATAAGACAATAAATCGGTGTTGAAGACCTCAGTGCGGAACCTTAATAAAGCGAACACGTTTTACTAGTCCCTTAGCCCTTCGTTGTATCCATGTTCCGCTGGTCACTAAGAACTTCTGGCTTGCTTTGTCAGCTCACCACTGCTTAGGAACTCTGCAGCCAAGGAAAGACGTTTTTCGACTTCACTTTCTTTACTTTTAAAATATGACTTGCAAAAAAAAAAAAGATCCTGACAGATTTCTTTGCCCTCATGTTGAACTTCAAAGAGTTTAAATGTGGAGAAGATCCTCGCTGTTGAAGACGCAACTTTAGGCACTTGTGGAAAGAAAGCCTGACAAAAGCGAAAAATTCAGGCTTACCAGGATTTGAAGCCTGACCTTTGCGATACCGGGGATAAAGATCGAGAAAAAGGTCAATACTAAAATTAGGGAGCTGGCAAAAATTATAAGGTACTATATAAGATGTAATGGCAAATATTACAAACAAAAGTTAGACTGAGAATCTTTAAGTAAAGATATGAAACAGAGTGGGGAATGAGTCAGGATTAAGTGAGTACCTGGGTTCGAGATTTTCAAAGCATGTGACTGAAATTTTCCTGAACTTTTAACAGTAAGGTGTATGATGGTAAACAGTACGTTGCAAACTACTCTGTAAGACTATTTATTTTAATAGATATTCTGCATTTGCAGATTCAACAAGTATAGAATACTAGGCCAAAGAAATGAAAGTAAAGCACTTACAATCGTGACGTACCCTAGTAAATCTTACATGGAAGCTTGATTATATTGCCCAAGAAGTTTAACTGTTCTGTGAAAACACGTTAAGAATCTTGTTTCCACTTTCTTACTCTCAAAATATATTTATCTCAAGGTTCAGAAAAAAGCGTCATGGACAACATCTCGGAGATTCTACAGATCATTCATATTGGTGTAGTCGTTGCAACTTTTCTTTTCAACACTGGACGTATTATAAAAGCCGTGGACATCTTTAACGAATGTTTGGTGCTCCTTAACGGCAAAGCCCTAGAGACAATCAAAGAACTTACCACACCACTTGTTATCAATGTATACCATAAACTTTTTCATGGCTATACTCTTATCTACGATCACACCCGCGCGGTAGAATGTGGTAAAAAGCTTCACGTGACACTACATAGTAGTGGCCAAAGAGAAGAAGAAGGGATGATATTACTTAAAATAGCGAACATCTACCATCAAATAAGCAAATACAAGGAAGCCAAACAGTTTTACGAGAAGGCACTCGGCATCATGATTCAGGCTGGAAACAACCGCGTAGTTGGAATATGTTACGGAAATCTAGGAGCTGTGTTTCAATCTGTTGGTCAATATACCAAGGCTAAAGAATACCTTCAAAAAGCACTAGTGATCTGGAAAGAAATCGGTGACAAAGAAGGAGAAGCATCAGCTTACGGAGATCTAGGAACTG
>BOPM01000698.1:46044-87795 GCA_022179025.1 Porites australiensis | reverse complement strand
CCTGGAAATTATAAACAAGTATAATAGCTGACAAAATCAGAAACGTTTGTAAAGAGTTGGCAGATTCGTCTATTCTGAAAAGTAAAGCGACTGTAGAACGCGGGCAATATTTCAAGAGAGTTTTCAGTGTTTCCGTGGCATATACTTGAGTATACCTAAATACAAAGCGTAAAACTCGAGGATGGATTCGAGCTAGGATTCGATCGAATTCGAACCAGGACTTCGAACGAGTGCTTCTTTTGCTTATTACTAGAGGTTACAAAGACCGCGAAGAATTCCACCAATGAGAGCGATTCAGTTTACGCTTCACCTACAATATTACAGACCTATGCTTCCAGCTCGACTGTAAGTAAATGTCCCGAGAACAATAGCCATTCTGTGCGATGTCTATTAAAGTCATGAAGTGCTGCGAGTAGACACTGAGCGGTACCGGCTTAATCATAACGTATATGAATTTGTTATAAATTGGCTTACCAACATTTATATTTCAAGCAGTAAATCTATCGACTTTTTTGCGGTTTGGCTGAATAACTCTCAATCTGAATAATCACAATTTTATATCCTATAACCGCGTAATAAGCGCTGCCTTTGCCTTTAAGCAAATTGCATCCATTCATTTCATTTCATTTCATTCATTTATTGCTTTATTCAGATATTTACAATTCTGTTTTCTAACTGCCCGCAAATAGCAAAGGCTAGTCTAGGTGGGCAGTGTCAATTTAAATCAAAATACGCACTCATGGTATTATTTTAAATTAACAGGTCACCTGGGATATAAATTGGACTTTCGAGTAATTATCAAAATTTCACCCAAAATTTCACTACTAAGTGCGGAGCTCAATAAAACACGCCTACACCGTACCTTTAAGTTTAATCACATCTGCCCTTTTATGAACAGCTTTGCTGTCCTGATCAGACAATAAATCGGTGTTGAAGACCTCAGTGCGGAACCTTAATAAAGCGAACACGTTTTACTAGTCCCTTAGCCCTTCGTTGTATCCATGTTCCGCCGGTCGCTAAGAACTTCTGGCTTGCCTTGTCAGCTCACCACTGCTTAGGAACTCTGCAGCCAAGGAAAGACGTTTTTCGACTGCACTTTCTTTACTTTTTAGTTATGACTTGAAAAAAAAAAAAAAAAAAAAAAAAGATCCTGACAGATTTCTTTGCCCTCATGTCGAACTTCAAAGAGTTTAAATGTCGAGAAGATCCTCGCTGTTAAAGACGCAGCTTTATGCACTTGTGGAAAGAAAGTCTGACAAAAGCGAAAAATTCAGGCTTACCAGGATTTGAAGCCTGACCTTTGCGATACCGGAGATAAAGATCGGGATAAAGGTCAATACTAACATTAAGCAGCTGGCCAAAATTATAAAGCACTATATAAGATGTAATGGCAAATATTATAAACAAAAGTTAGACTGGCTATTTAAGTAAAGATATCAAACAGAGTAGGGAATGATCGAGTCAGGATTAAGTGAGTACCTGGGTTCGCGATTTTCAAAGCATGTGACTGAAATAGTTTTATTTTCCTGAATTTTTAACAATAAGGTGTATGACAGTAAACAGTACGTTACAAACTAGTCTGTAAAACTATTTATTTCAATAGATATTCTACATTTGCAGATTCAACAAGTATAGAATACTAGGCCAAAGAAATCCAACACTTATAATCGTGACCTACCCTGGTAAATCTTGCATGGAAACTTGATTATCCACAGGCGGCCCAAACTCACGTTACGAGGGAAGGGTGTAATGTAATTTACATACCTTAGGTGACACGCCGGTGTCGCGTTACAGGCGACCGTTGAAAATATAAGAGTCTTTGTGAGAGAAATATATTACGGAGATGCTAAATAACGCTAAACCTTACTTTTTCTTAAATGAAATGAATAAAAAAGACTTAGCTGCAATGTATTCCACTGCGTTTTGGTGTCTGATTGTCGTTTACTGGTTTTTTTTTTGCTTTATTGCGTAACCACTGTTACTCCTTTCATACATACAAAGACTCTTACATTTCCAACTGTCGCCTGTAACGCGACATCGGCGCGTCACCTAAGGTATGTAAATTACATTACACCCTTCCCTCGTAACGTGAGTTTGGGCCGCCTGTGGATTATCTTGCCCAAGAAGGTTAGCTGTTCTGTCAAAAGACGTTACGAATCTTGTTTCCACTTTCTTACTCTTAAAATATTTTTTTCTCAAGGTTCAGAAAAAAGCGTCATGGACAACATGTTGGAGATTCTACAGACCATTCAGACCATTCGTATTGGTGGAGTCGTTGCAACTTTTCTTTTCAACAATGGACGTATTATAAAAGCAGTGGACATCTTAAACGAATGTTTGGTGCTCCTTAACGGTAAAGCCCTAGAGACAGTCAAAGAACTTACCACACCACTTGTTATCTCTGTATACCATAAACTTTTTCATGGCTATACTCTCATCTACGATCATACCCGCGCGGTAGAATGTGGTAAAAAGCTTCACGTGATACTACACAATAGTGGCCAAAAAGAAGAAGAGGGGATGGTATTACATGGAATAGCGAACATCTACTATCAAATAGGCAAATACAAGAAAGCAAAACAGTTTTACGAGAAGGCACTCGGCATCACGATTCAGGCTGGAAACAATCGCGGAGTTGGAATATGTTACCGAAATCTAGGAAGTGTGTTTCAGTCTATTGGTCAATATACCAAGGCTGAAGAATACCTTCAAAAAGCACTAGTGATCATGATAGAAATTGGTGACAAAGAAGGAGAAGCTGCAACTTACGGAAGTCTAGGAAGTGTGTTTAAGTCTGTTGGTCAATATACCAAGGCTGAAGGATACATTCAAAAAGCACTAGTGATAAGGAAAGAAATCGGTGACAAAGAAGGAGAAGCAACAGCTTACGGAAATCTAGGAACTGTCTTTAGATCTGTTGGTCGATATACCAAGGCTGAAGAATACCTTCAAAAAGCACTAGTGATCAGGAAAGAAATCGGTAACAAAGAAGGAGAAGCTGCAGATTACGGAAATCTAGGAACTGTCTTTAGATCTGTTGGTCAATATACCAAGGCTGAAGAATACCTTCAAAAAGCACTAGTGATCACGAAAGAAATCGGTGACAAAAAGGGAGAAGCTACAGCTTACGGAAATCTAGGAAGTGTGTTTAGTTCTGTTGGTCAATATACCAAGGCTGAAGAATACCTTCAAACAGCACTAGTGATCAACAAAGAAATCGGTGACCAAAGCGGCGTAGCATCAGCTTACGGAAATCTAGGAAGTGTGTTTCTTTCTGTTGGTCAATATACCAAGGCTGAAGAATGCCTTCAAAAGGCACTAGCGATCTGTAAAGAAATCGGTGACAAAGCTGGTGTTGGAGCTTTATACTTAAAGCTGGGGAAACTTTGTTCAGAGCTTCAGCTTAATGCGAAGAGTCAAGAATTTGCTAATAAAGCACTGGAGATAAGTTACGAAATAGGGGACATTGAACTGCAGTTTGACAGCCACCTTACCATTGCTTTAAACGCGTTAGTGGCAGGAGGAATCACAACTGAGGTTCGGCGAAATCTTTATGAGAGCATTCAGAAGTGCGAAGAAATGCATGATTTTTTAAGACTGAAAGATCAATTCAAAATTTCCTTTTTTGATGAGCATGTGTCCCCTTACCTTCATCTTTGTGGGTTGTTGATTGCTAAAGGCAGTTATTATGAAGCTCTGTACGTTGCCGAGCTTGGACGGTCCAGAGCACTGACAGACGTACTGTCAGAAAAGTACTCTGTGGATAAAGGGGTATCAGGCAACCCACAGTCATGGATTGGTATTGAGAACATCATGAACAAAAATGCACTTAGTTCTTGTCTTTTTGTTTTCTGCTTCGATGATGATATGTGTTTTTGGATC
Source organism: Porites australiensis (assembly GCA_022179025.1). Taxonomy (NCBI): domain Eukaryota; kingdom Metazoa; phylum Cnidaria; class Anthozoa; order Scleractinia; family Poritidae; genus Porites; species Porites australiensis. The sequence goes on along the minus strand of BOPM01000698.1, from coordinate 83,913 downwards.
CTCAAGCCAAACAAAATAATAAATTTTCGACAAAAGACACTTCAAGAAAGTTCAGAGAAATTGTTTGGAAATCGGAAATTTGGTGGCTCTCCTGATTTACGTCAAGACCAATGCGAAGATCGATCATTGTTTTCATGTGTAAGTTCCCCACCATCACGCAAACCATCTCAGAGTGACAGCTTCGAATTTTTGCGTCTTGTAGAAGAAGAGGAAGACGAAAATCACGACTCTAAACCTTTAACCCTTGCTGATGGTTACAACATGATAGTCGCTCCTGTAGCTGACTTACTCCAACAATCAGAAATCATTATTGTACCGGATAACTTGTTGTATCCAATTCCTTTTGCTGCTTTAATGGATGATAATGGAAAGTATTTATCGGATACTTTCAGGATTCGTATTGTCCCTTCCTTGACCACTCTTAAGTTGATTCAGCTCAGCCCAGTAGACTACCATAGTAAAACTGGTGCACTGATCGTAGGAGAGCCAGAGGTTAGTGACGTATACTACCAAGGAAAACTCCTACAGTTAAACTCATTGCCTTGGGCCAGAAAGGAAGCAGAGATGATTGCGCAACTGCTCGGTGTTCAACCGTTGCTTGGAAGGGATGCAACTAAGCAGGCAGTCCTGAAAAGCATTCATTCAGTAAGTCTCATTCACTTCGCTGCTCATGGTTATGCCGAACGTGGAGAAATAGCTCTTTCCCCTATAAGGTCCTGCGGAACTCCAAACGAAGAAGACTACTTATTAACGATGGCTGAAATTTCACAAGTTCGACTAACAGCCAAGCTGGTTGTCCTTAGCTGCTGTCATAGTGCAAGTGGTCAGATAAAGGCTGAGGGAGTTGTTGGAATCGCTCGAGCATTTCTAGCATCGGGTGCACGCGCCGTGTTGGCGGCACTGTGGGCTGTAGAGGACGAAGCTACTATGTGGTTTATGAATCATTTTTACGAGCACCTTGTTCATGGTGAAAGTGCAAGTGAATCTCTTCACCAGGCCATGAAGTCGATGAGAGAGAATCACTTTTCTGACGTCATGCAGTGGGCACCCTTTATGCTGATTGGAGATGACGTAGCATTCAAAGGTTTGTATTTGATATCAATTTTAGGTTTTTTTAGCTATTTTTATTCAAAATATGTGAAATTAATGTTAGTGACAACGCATAATACTTTGAAAAACATTGTTGAGGGAGTTATACTGAGTTTTGTTGGTTTCTTTATTTATTGTCTTTTCCAACCCTGTTCATGGAAGTGAGGCAACTGGAGAGAAGGTCGAATTTTATTTTTCGATTTTCATAAAATATTTAGTAAGGCATGCTCCGATCTCATTCTAAAATAACTAACTAAAATGAAAATGTAGAAAACGATAGTTGACATTCCAAAAAAACTTGAGTAATTGAGAAGGGAAATAAGTGTCAAACGTACTTTTTCTTTGGGGTGTACCTGATGAAAGACAAAAACATAGAAAGCGCGAACAGGAAAATAAACGCCACCGCCGTCCTTTTCTCAGGCTGAGTCACGCGTTCATATTTTTGCACGCCTTTCACCGCGTCATCCCTACTATCTAGGAGCCTGGAACAGGCTATAAAAACGCTGCATGTATTTTTTAGTCTTAAAAACAGATTCATCTTCAGGGAACCACAGACAGCTCAGAGGGTATCAGTACTAATTACCGGAGGGGCAGAGTTTAAAAGCCGACAGAAAGATTCCTTGGGCAATTAATCTAGCCCAAAGAGTTGCAGGAGCATTGAATTTTCCAACTTCTCTTTTATGCAGATATTTTTCGGGCAAATGAGCTAAAGGCAATTCCCTTGTCGTTTTCGTGTGTTCTTAAAAGGAGGGTTTTTGTCATCAATAGTCTCGTTTATGATGCTTGTTTCGAGGAGAAGTCGCAAGATTTAATATTCCCACAAGAAAGTATTTCATTCGATTCAAATGGGTTTTACAACACGTTTCGCTTTACTTCTCTTTGTGGTCGCGATTTTGTACCAAAGGAGATGGCTGATATTTTGGGCAACCATTGGCTGGGCTGCTCGGGCTGCAAGGTAAAGCATGGTTGGCTTGATATCAATCTCCTGCTTCAAGATATAATCTAATCAGTATACAAACAGCAAACGAAGGAAATTAAAAGAAAGGAAAATATTCCCACTGCATACATAATTAGCCCGTGACGCGGGAATTAAGTAACTCCTTTAAATTCCGTGGTGTTGGGCTTTCGCGCTGATGGTATGATGCATTGGGGCCCTCGGTTAGAATTGCTTCTTTTGCCCGCCTCTTAGCTAGTCCAACGGGGTCAGTGGAAGTGACTTTTAATTAGAAGTTTCGCTCTTCCCACCTCCTCTGGTGGTGGTTGACATCGCATACCTTATTATTCGGCATGCCTATTGTCTTGCCAGTCGTGGTTGCCTCCCATAACTTAGTTCCCCGTGTCGGAACAATAGGTATGCAGTGCGAATATTACAAGAATCGCATTTAAGCTGAAAGTGCATGATACAATACGAATTTAATGAATTTTTAGCACATAAATAATTTTGTTTTACTTTGAAAAAATATGTGTTAGAGATATTTAGGTAAAACATTTAGCACAACGAGTAACAGAAGCATGTTGATCGATGGCTAAAATAAATCGTGCAAATAATACATACGAAAGGGAACCGTGATGATTAGTTTTTCTATTTGCAGGTGCATTTGAGAATAGCAGCTCGAACGATGGCGAAGGTGCAACGGAAACAAAGAACTTGTAAACTGAGAGGAAACATGTCGTTTAAGTTGACAATTACTGTCACAGCTGTACATAGATGTATATACCCAGGATCTCAATGAAGTAGTCTTGTCTGAGACCCGCAGAGAGAGCAGGTGATAATTGTACTTTTTAAAGCATGCAGGCACCATTTTGATACGTTACAGGCGAAGGTGAAGCATGAGCTGAGCGCGGAGCACGAGGAGAATGGGGGAGGGGTAGGCAATGCCAGTTAGTCGTCCTCAGGGTGGAGACGTCAAAGTTGTATAGACTTTCTGAACCTACGTCTAATAAATTAGTCAGGACTTGTTTCGTTCTACGTGACTTCTGCTACTCGTTATAATCCTGTACCTACGCTTGCTGTAAATAAGCTTAATCACTTACATGTCTTACTTGAACATGAGTATAACTTTGGTTTGATAAACTTTGTAAAGGTACTGATCTTGACGAACGTGACGAAATGCCACATAGATATCTAAGCTAAGAAAAGGGACGCAAGAGTTCTCTGGAATTAAGTGCTCTTTGCGAGTGCCACCCAACGACGGTTGCTTCCTAAATACATTGAAAACACCTTTTAGGCAACCAGAGTGCTTTTACATCTCTAGAAATACATTCTGTATCTGCTCGGTCATCTTAGGGGTGCTTGAGTCTTTTCGAAATTGCAAGGGCTTCTGTATTATTTTCTCGAAAATGTTAGTTGCAATTAACGTATTACGAAAGTGAGAATTTTTCTGATTCCTCTCTCCATCACATTTTTGGATCCGAAAATAATTTTAGGGTTCCTTTTTTCTACGAAAAACAGCCTAACCTAGGGAGGGAAATGTGAAAAACTCCGCTCCCAACAGATATTTACAGAAAATCGTCGTTGGGTGCCCCAGCTTTGCGTCAAAACGATTCTTACGGTATTACTTTTAAGCTGTTTTTTATTTGCCTAAGATCATTCACCATCCCAATGTTTCATTGATTACTGTAGTGACAGTGTTTAGCGGAACGTTCTAAGACAATTCACCATGATGGCGAGTCCTAGAGGACACAAACAAAGAAAATGAATAAACATGTTTGTGTCCTCTAAGACTCGCTGTCGTGCTGAATTTTTATATATTGAAAGACCCACATTAGTGACTGATAAGACTTAACAAATCAGGCGATGTACGAAATTGTATTCTGAGCCCCGTTTTGAATGGGGCGTTTTCCAATCCTCTGCCTTGCCTTGTCATACCTGCTAGGGCTGATCTTTAATTTTTCAAACTCGAAACTGACAGCAATGAATGGGTGGGTGCTCACTAGAATTCAGAATTAGGGCTTTCTTCCGAGTTGGTCCTCTTACAGCATTAATCTCATCTTGATTTAATATTATAAAGAACGTTAAGACAAGAGTGGCAGTAACCAAAATGCGGATTTCTTGCCACTTGCTACCTATTGAATCTGGGCGCTACAAGAAGAAACCCAGAGTTGAGAGGCTTTGCCCCTTTTGTAATAGATCCGAAATTGGTGATGAATTTCACTATTTGTTGAAATGTACTCACTCATCACTTTCTCATATAAGGGGTATCTTCTTGGAGAGCCTATACTCGATAAACAGTAATTTTACGAATATGTTTTGCAAGGCACTATTTTTATATATCATGTCTATGTGCGATGAAAACATCATAAATCTTAGTGCCTCTTATACTGAAAATATTCGAAATTGTTGTAAGTCCGAACTCTAATTAAGCTTTCTTACCATACGAGTAGCCTAGGAGCCGTACATAGCCAAGTAATATTTCTTTTATGATAATATTCAATATATAGTTGTTGTTACTTTCTTTCTTACTTAAGTTTTATTTTACTTTGTTTCATTTGTCATTGTATTGACTGTTCTGGTATTGAAATCTTCATGTCGAAGATAAAGTCAATAAAGTTGTTGTTGTTGATTATGAACCTGGTTTATGAAACGGTCTTGAGATCTTTAGAATGTCGGCAAATTCTAAACTCTTTTGGAAGTATATCATTACTGTCATTCTGGTTTCCTTAGAAATGAGCTTGCCTATCAATCATTACAGAGTCTTTGTGTTATTCGTTAGCTCATTTCAATTAGAATTTTACCCCTCTGACTAGAGTTCTCTTATAAATAGGGAAGGTTAGCTGTTTTCTGAGCTAAAGCGTTCATCAAGTAACTCTGTTTAAGAGAAGAGGCTACTTAGTGAACAGGGTTAGGGGTCAAACCCAAAGCTTTATTTCAATAGTGTACAAAAGTCGGTTAAATGGCGTTTTAAATTTAAACCCTCTTCAAATTGTACAGAAGAATTCCACCGGTTGGATGCCCTTACTACCATTGAGGTATGAAAGACTCTTCTTGCAGTGCTCGGTCATACAACTATATTCCTAATAGAATGCCAATTGTCCTCCTATTTCAGGTTCAGTAATAGGTGTGAATGATTATTATATATCAAAAGCAGCAAAAGACTGCCACGATTTTAAATACACACATCAGTCTAGTTGTATGGCATATCGCTCCACAAGTCTCTCATAGATGTCCTGGAAGATCATAGGTGCAAATCCCGTTGGAATCTTCAGAACTACTTGCTTCTTAAGTTTTTCATTATAATAGCGTCACTTGAAATAAATCATGTGGTTGAGAAGTCACATATAATTTTTAGCAGGAAGTAAACTTTTTATTCCGTATTTATTGGACTGATGCTTTCATATTTATATTTCACTTTACACGAAGGATTTTTCACTTTTACTGTTGGTAACTAAGGTTCGATTATTTAATTGAAAAGTCCTCAGTACATTTAGGGGTTGCGTCAAGTAAAAAAAAACTTAGATGTGAAATAAGCTTTCTATGTTATCTTTTGTTTCTGTTCTTGGCCTCGTTTTGAAAGCGAGGGTTTTTGGAAGTTGGTAAAAAGGCCAAGTAAAGGCCTATTAACAGTCTAAGTATCAGGCCTTTCTGGGGTGAAAACGGGGAAAAGAGAAGCGAAAATCTCCTCTCTCGTAGCCCCTTAGAAAAGTCGATACTCAGGCTAGCCTATTGAAGGACCCAGATCGCACTCTGCCTTTGCAAGGATCTGCCTTTCACAAAGTCACAGCCAGCAGGTGTATGAACGCGTCTACCGATCAAGGAGCGCTTGTTGCGTGTTATTCATGTTTGCGTACTACAAAAGCGCCTGTTGGAACGTCTAAGGAACTGACTGAAACAACCACAAGGGTGTTTAAAGAAGGTTTCTAATTTGTTTCATTTAAAATAGTCAGAGATAGAGTTTTCCTGGGTGTTTTATTATTTGGTTGAATTGTTCTTTTGTTGCACGAAATCTGTGCCTTGGTAACCGCAGAAGAAACGTTTTTAGAAGAGGTACCCATATCCCTATGACCCTTTGTCTCACCGTCGTATTGCGGAGAAAGCCATGACACTGTCGCTATTGTAACATGATTATAATGCTTGGACAGTACGACTCGATCCGATCGCTCCTAAGTGACGGTAGTCCAAGCCAATTCTGCTCCGATCGAGACTTTGTGAATATCAGTGACATCACGGACATGACGTTTTTGTTTCGTGGAATTTAGGGAAAGTCCGGGATTGTTTTTCAATTACGCTTTCATCACACTATTTAAGAGGCATGCAAGCCTTTGAGGTTTGACGTTTGGATTATGCTGCTTTTCAGTCGTCATTTACTCACCAGAAACAAAACGAGTACATAAATTAAGAGTGCAGGAAAAGTCCTTAACGCACGCTACAGACTTAAGGCACGAAAGGGCGGTTGACTTTAATTCCAGGTGAGTATTTTGGTTTTAAAAAAGTAATAATAAACTCATCTTAGCTTACCTTTATCTGTTTCATATATCTTACCTGAGATTTTAATTTTCTCACTAAGTTCCTGAACTGCGAATGTGTTTAGTAGACAATCGATCTCGATTGGTGTCGTGTGATTTCTAAAGGTCGAAGGAAGCTGTTTGAAGAGCTCAAACAATCAAATCGTTTTGCCTTTACGAAATGGATTCCCTTTTATAGAAAAGATTATAAATATTCCCAGTTGATACAGACAAGAAACGCCGGGCAGGTATTGACTTTAAGTGGGTACGGTAAAAGCAGAATTCTTTTTTCCTGTTTTTGATACATGGTTTCCAATATAAATGTGTTAAAGTGGATCTGAACACAATCCCTATATACAGTTTTAACGTTTTGAGTTATTGACCTGGGAAATAGGGTTGGGACAGCACCCCTGCCCTCTGCCTCTGATAGTTCCTATTGAGCTTTAGACCTTTTCTTTAAACAGTTTGGTTTTTTATTATCATTCTGACCGACAGTGTAGTAAGCATCTGACACTCCACTGCACTTTTTGTACTAGAGAATTAAATTTAATCAAAAGTATCCTATGCTATGTTAATATCCATGTATTTGTACCAGGTTGGCAAATATTTATGAACTACACAACATGATGCCACAGTTGGTGTAAAGGAACTTGGCTTAATTTATATGAAAGTAACCTGCCTTGATGATGGTGCTGAATGTAGGGATGACAGTTAATAATGATGATGATGATGATGGTGATCATGCTGATATCAATGATCATGGCCATCATTAGTTGTTAAAATTAATGCACATGACAAATACACTGTGGTAATATTATTTTTAATTTTATTTCCACTAATATTAATTATTTGAAAATATACAATAACAATGATAATGTTCATCACTTAAAACTACATTGTTCAGTGAAGGTTTATAGGTGCCTGGGATGTCCAGAGACCTCCACTTTTGGTACAGCCAGCTACAGATAGAGTGACACCCCAATGGCTGACTGATCAGTACGAGGGGGAGGGGTAGGTTAAATGCAAGACAGTGACCACGCGAAGAAACAAGCGCGCTACACACTGTGTACACATCGTCCTTTTTTTGCAAAGATCCGATATGAGCCACGCGAAGGAACAAGCGCCCTACACAATGTGTATGCCTCGTTCTTTAAGCAAAGATTCAACGAAAGCCACGCGAAGAAACAGGCCCGCAGTACACTGCGTATTCATCGTTCTTTAAGCAAAGATCCGACGAAAGCCACGCGAAGGAACAAGCGCGCTAGACACTGTGTGTACATCGTTCTTTAAGCAAAGGTCCGACAAAAGTCACGCGAAGAAACCAGCGCGCTGCACACTGTGTATACATCATTCTTTAAGCAAAGATCCGACATAAATCACGCGAAGGAACAAGCGCCCTTCACACTGTGTATGCCTCGTTCTTTAAGCACTAACCCGGCATAAGCTACGCGAAGGAACAAGCGGACAGTATTCGACAACCCTTAAATATTAACCAAGAGTAGCACTGCATGCAGAGCCTCTGTGCCTACATGCGAGGCACCAGTTATTTTAAAGACATTTTAAGAGCTAACCTTTCATTAATTCAACACACAACACACATCTGAATACATCAGCTTTCTGCCTGTATATTTCTCCTTTCCCTGTCTATTTCCTTAGTATTCACCTCTTTTCCTTCTTCCATCAACAGGGTACTGCATCCTTACAGCCTAAAAATTTGAACAAAAATACAAAACAATGTAGGTATTTTTCTAGAAAGAACAAACATTATGAGGGAGTTGTAAGTGCAGTGTTTAACGTTAGAGATTAACCTTACAGGGTACATACAGTAATATAACAACAATAAAAACAGAAACAAGAACAAGAAAACCAAAAGAGCCATAAGTTAACAAGTGTATTCCACTCAATGGTACATTTTCATTGACATCACAAAATGACCAAAAGTCTGGAAGAAAAACATTTAGCTCTTAAGAAAAAAGGACCAAATAACGAAAATTGCCAATTGACAAATAATTCTCATTGTTGTATAGTATTCTGTATGGGGTCAAATGAATTCAGCTGCAAAGAATTCGACTACATTTGACAATTTTAGGGAGATGGAATTTACGTTATTAAGCATACCTACTAAAAAGACCTGCAAATATATTTAAAACACAAATCGTCACCTTTAGTCAACACACATCAGTTCATAAGCCTTCTGTCTGCGTGTTCTTCTTTGTCCTGTTTACTGCTGTTCCCACTTTTCTTCTTTTATCAGTGATTACATAATGGCATCAACAAGGACTATGAAAAAAAAATTTCAGATGAGTTAATCTTCACTAATTTAATTAGAATTAGCTAGGGTCCTTTAGAGTAGTTGTTATCACTTTTCCCAACGAGGATGTAGGCATGTGCCCATTGAAATAAAAGACATGCAAAGAAAATCAGAAGTTGTTCACATATCGACAGGTTTCAGCTTTGGGAAGGTTTATGTTGAAGTACCTCATTACTGGCTTATTGCTGTGATTTACTTCTCAAGAGTTTCATGTATGTAATTTTGGAACACTGAACACTTTCCAGTCCGGTATGTGACATGTATGAGACAGGCATCAGGGATGCAATTGTAGTAGAACCCTACAAGGAGGGAAGAACAGTTAGTATGAGTTTCTACATGTAGTTTCCTTACTTACTGGTTTTTTGTGCTGCTTTGCATGTCTGCAATATTTTAACTACTTTCAAACTACAGCAAAGTGAGTGTAATGTCCAAGCCATAACTGAAAAAAACGTTAACCTTAACTTCAGCTGGATAAAGTATTATTAACCTCAGGGTTGTCATTAAGAGCCGGGGGCCGGGGATTTTCCCCGGCTACTAAGAGAGTGGCCCCCGGCTACTGTTATTGGAAAATGAAGAAAAATAGAACCAAAAGAAATCCCTAGCCGTTTGATTCCCCGCCTACTTGTTGCATTTACCAGGCAACTTGAAATCTTAGTGACAACCCTGTTACCTGGAGTAGCCAGTACATTAAAGAGTGTAACTGCTGAAGACCCACTTTCCCCACTGCTTAACTTTCGGTACTACAGTGAACTCTCTCTTAGATAGTGAGCACTTTTTAACATTTGTCGAAAGGCCCTTGGACACCTTATGAAGTTTACGCAACTTAGTACTCCGTATTGTTTTGGATTAGGGTTAGGCACTGCATTTTACAGATAAGGGTTAAGTACTAGCTGCCTTTACTGATTATGGTTAAGCACTGTTTCGAAACTGATTAGGTTCTTTTGTTGAGTTGGGGTTGATGCTATGTGTACTTTAATACTTTGTTGGATGGTAGGGAAATAATCATTATTTCCCTACCATCCAACAAATCCTCAGTTGACTAGTGGATAGTGGATAGTTAGTATGGTGTAGTGGCAATTTGGGTCATGGGTTCGAATCATCTTGCCCTTCATATCAATTTTTTTTTTCTTTTAAATTTGAAGAGACTTGCACTTTCATAAATGATTTCCAGCTTGAAATATCATCTAAGTGTGATATAAAAGCAGAAAACAGTTCTACCTTGTGTAAAAAATCATAAGGGGAGAAAGGGCCTTTTGGCGGATGTTAATGAGTGCTGACCCTCTTAGATGGACACCTTTCGGGCCAGCATTATGTGTCCATCTTAGAGAGATGTCCATTTTATAGAGAGTCAACTGCAAGTAAAAAGAGTGAAGAAAGACAGGGACCAACTGTAGGCCCCGTTTAAATGAGGCCAGTGTCCACCTTATAGAGGTGCCCGTTAACCCTTAAGTCCCAATAGTGACCAAGATCAATTTTCTCCCAACGATATCCATACACTGTCAGGAGATAAGTCATGAGAATTAATCAAATGATCACCAAAGAGAAAATGCCTTGATCTATTATAAAATTCTCTCAATTAATTCTTTATTGCATGTATGTGGATAGTGGGGTTTAAAGGGTTAAGAGAAAGTTGACTGTGCAGTTGGCACTGTACAGAGACTTGCAAATTAGTAAAAAACACAAATCCTCACCTTTTGCCAACACACATGAGTTCATCAGCCTTCTGTCTGTGTGTTTGTCCTTGTCCTGTTTATTGCTTCTGTGCGTCCCAGTCTTCTACTTTCATCAGTGACACAACATTGCATCCACACACACTCTGAAAAAAAAAAATGTAGATTTGGTAGTCTTCAGCACTTTAAAATTAGCCAGGATCCTTTACAGTAGTTGTCGCCAAGGGTCACTCTAAATGTATGAAAGTGCAGACTGGAATAAAACAAATGCAAAGAAAATAAGAGGTCTTTCACATATCAACAGCATGGATAGGTGTTAGCTTTGGGAAGGTTTTTGTCAAAGTAATTCATAACATAATTTGGCATATTGGTAGTGATTTACTTCTCAAGGGTTTCATCAATGTAATTTTAGAAGTGCTAAGGAGAGTTATTTAGTTGATACATGATTTCATAAAATTAACAGCATTTGCTTTCTTAGCAAATTGAATTTCCATCCAGAGGGTCTGAAAGGCTGAGTCTAAGTTATAGTTGTAGGTCTTCAATTCAAGACCTTTTCAAGATTGTAGAAACCATGTAGTATGCTTATCCCACCTCACATCCCGGGTAAGGAGTATGGTTATTCCACCTATGATACTGGGTGAGTGCATGAGTGGTGATCCCCCTAAGATCCCAGGTAGGCAGTATGATTATCCTGCCTAAGATCCTCGGTGACGAGTATCAGGTTATATCCCACCTATGATCCCAGGTGAGAAGTACGGTCATCCTGCCTAAGATCCAAGGTAACAAGTATGGTTATCTCGCCTAAGATCCGAGGTGAAGAGTATGGTTATTCTACCAAAGATCCCAGGTAAGAAGTATGGTTATCGCGCCTAAGATCCTAGGTGAGTAAGTTTGGTTATCTGCCCAAGATCCCAGGTAAGAAGTATGGTTATCCCACCTAAGATTCCAGGTGACTAGTTTGGTTATCCCGCCTAAAATCCCAGGTGAGTAGTTTGGTTATCCCACCTAAGATCTCAGGTAAGAAGTGTGATTATCCCACCTAAGAACCCAGGTGAGTAGTTTGGTTATCCCGCTTAAGATCGCGGGTGAGGAGTGCGGTTATCCTGGCTAAGATCCCAAGTGAGGAGCGTGGATGTCCCGCCTAAGATCCCCAGGTGATTAGTGTGGGTATCCCACCTAAGATCCTGGGTGAGGAGTGTGATTATCCCACCTAAGATTCCAGGCGAGGAGTGTGGATATCCCATCTAAGATCCCGGGTGGGGAGTGTGGATATCTCGATTAAGATCCCGGGTGGGGAGTGTGATTATCCCACCTAAGATCCCGGGTGGGAAGTGTGGTTATCTCGCCTAAGATTCCAGGCAAGGAGTGTGGATATCCCGCCTAAGATCCCGGGTGAGGAGTATAGTTATCCCGCCTAAGATCCCAGGTGAGGAGTGTGATTATCCCGCCTAAGATCCCGGGTGGTGAGGAGTGTGATTATCCCGCCTAAGATCCCAGGTGAGGAGTGTGGATATCCCGCCTAAGATCGTGGGTGAGGAGTATAGCTATCCCGCCTAAGATCTCAGGTGAGGAGTGTGGTTATCCCGCCTAGGATTCGAGGCGAGGAGTTTGGATATCCCACCTAAGATCCTGGGTGAGGAGTGTGATTATCCCACCTAAGATCCCGGGTTGGGAGTGTGGATATCCCGCCTAAGATCCCGGGTGAGGAGTGTGGTTATGCCACCTAATATCCCAGGTGAGGAGTGTAGTTATCCCGCCAAAGATCTCTGGTGAGGAGTGTGATTATCCCGCCTAAGATCCCAGGTGAGGAGTGTGGATATCCCGCCTAAGATCGTGGGTGAGGAGTATAGCTATCCCGCCTAAGATCTCAGGTGAGGAGTGTGGTTATCCCGCCTAGGATTCGAGGCGAGGAGTTTGGATATCCCACCTAAGATCCTGGGTGAGGAGTGTGATTATCCCACCTAAGATCCCGGGTTGGGAGTGTGGATATCCCGCCTAAGATCCCGGGTGAGGAGTGTGGTTATGCCACCTAATATCCCAGGTGAGGAGTGTAGTTATCCCGCCAAAGATCTCAGGTGAGGAGTGTGATTATCCCGCCTAAGATCCCAGGTGAGGAGTGTGGATATCCCGCCTAAGATCGTGGGTGAGGAGTATAGCTATCCCGCCTAAGATCTCAGGTGAGGAGTGTGGTTATCCCGCCTAGGATTCGAGGCGAGGAGTTTGGATATCCCACCTAAGATCCTGGGTGAGGAGTGTGATTATCCCACCTAAGATCCCGGGTTGGGAGTGTGGATATCCCGCCTAAGATCCCGGGTGAGGAGTGTGGTTATGCCACCTAATATCCCAGGTGAGGAGTGTAGTTATCCCGCCAAAGATCTCAGGTGAGGAGTGTGATTATCCCGCCTAAGATCCCGGGTGAGGAGTGTGGTTATCCCACTTCAGATCCCAGGTGATTAGTGTGGATATCCTACCTAAGATCCCAAGTGAGGAGTGTGGTTATGCCGCCTAAGATCCTGAGTGAGGAGTATAGTTATCCCGCCTAAGATCTCAAGTGAGGAGTGTGATTATCCCGCCTAAGATCCCGGGTGAGGAGTGTGGCTATCCCACTTAAGATCCCAGGTAAGGAGTGTGATTATCCCGTCTAAGATCCCGCGTGAGTAGTGTGGTTATCCCACCTAAGATCCCGCGTTAGTATAAGTATGGTTATCCCGCCTAAGATCCTGGGTAATTCGAACTGGTGGCTCCTTCTGGTGGCTCCTTCTACGTGACAGTAATTTATTTTTGAGATTTTAAAACAATTTCACAGCTGAATTTTGAACAAGCTTTAGTTACAGACTTCTGCTCCAACGATTTTTCTGAGATTTCTCTGGCATTATTTATTATATCAATAAAAGCAGAAATTTCAGTAAAAAATATCAGCAAAATTTTTTACCCTACGTGATTTTCTTTGAACTGTAGGGTCCTTTTAAGCACTAATTTCTCAACAAATATTATCCATCAATGAAATCGCAATATTTCACATTACTACTGAATGACTTCTGTTGTTCTTTGCAAAGTTTTACAGCTATCGCGTTAAAGACGAAAAAGTTAGGACGGAAAATTTGTCACAGCTAAATGCTCCAGTATTAATGACCGAGGCACCTTAAGTAATTACCGGTAAGTTTAACTTGCAAGGTTTGGTTTAGCCTCCCACGCAGACGTTCTTTTGGCTCGTCACACAATCTTCTACAATGAATGTCTGCTGAAATGAGCGATAAGAAACATAGACCAATCACAGCACACTTCCAGATCTGGCAAGTGCACTTTGGAGCCCGAGAAATTTTGTGCGAGACCCGACTACAGTGAGGTGAGTGAGAGGTGAAGACCTCACAATGTCAGAACTAACTACTCACTTTCCTCACACTCCTTCATATTAGAGACTACCCTCACAATCTCATTGAAAAAAAAACACTCAAAGTCGATTTTACTACAAAACAATGGAGTGTAAAAAAAAGGTGCCTTTTGTCTAGTTAAAGCATACCACCATGCCACTGCCTTGCCAAAACAATCACCTATATGAGCAAATGACAAATAATCCAGTGTTTACAGGGAGGAATACACTAGATGCGATTTTAGATTACTATACGTGATTTTCTTTGAACATTAGGGTCTTTTTCAGCGCTAGTTTAGCAACATATATTTACCATCAATGAAATCAGAATATTTCGTACTATTGCTGAATGATATCTGTTGTTCTTTGCAAAGTTTCTCAGCCATTGCGTTAAAACAAAAAACTTATGACAAAAACTTTGTCACAGCTAAATGTGCCCATATTAATGACCGAGCCGCCTTAAACACACAAATTAAATTTTGCACTGACCTTTTTGCCTTTCAGTGTGTTTCTTCTTGTCCTGTAACCTGCTTGTTTGCTTCTTCTTATCATTATTGACATCAAGATCCAAAATACAGCTGCAGCTACTTTGATACATGTTCACTGTAGAACCTGCGAAAATTAAGACAGTTTTGTTAGCATAAATGCACTTAATTTTGCAGGTGTTTAATTTCAGGTTTTAAACAAAAAAATAAAGACCCACAAATAAAATCAGCACAAAATTTGAACCAATAGTTTCAATTTTAAGCAAATGTATCAGAGTGATCGATGTCCTCATCAACTATAAGAATGCTCTATAGAGAGGAGAAGTGTGTCGGCAGAACGGCAAAGAAGTAATAGCTTTTATATTAAGAAAATGACAACTTTTCGTAGCTGTCGTTGTTGACTGCAACATGAAACTATTTTCACACACCTGATTTATGGAGTATGCGAACCCAACACAACTTTTTTTCTACACTCAGATCCAATCCTTTCATATTCAACCAATGAAAATTAAGATCAATGAAGTTTGAAACAGTGCGAATTCACTTTTTAAGAGAAGTTTCTGGTTTGTTGTCATCCAGAAATTTTGCTAGCATGGCAAAATAATTTGACGACTTTTCCTCCCTATAGAGCAGAAGAGAGAGATTGCTTACAGTCTACGATAACGTCCGCCTTGACGCAATAAGGATAAACACATTTTTCTCACATCTAGGGTACTTAGCTTGTTAGCTGATAACCATGTGTACACAAATTACTTAAGTCATACATCCACTGTACACTGAAAATGAGGCAACGACTTAAAAGCTTAACATCTGCACTAGAAATAGCCTGCAGTGGAGGCGTTTTCTTCGGGTGTGCAAATGTTTTGCCTGCGAAAGTGCCATGTAGAAAGAGAGGAGAAAATGGGATGAGTCAAAAGGAGCGGGGGAGGGGAGAGAGAAGAGAAAGTGTTGTTTTCTCCCTTCCCCCTCCCCCTTTTTCTTCTTTTGCCCTAGCACCTAACCTAAGGGTTACTATTTTTACTCTCCCTAATCTAATCCTCCGTCATAACATCAAAGATGGCGGTTTCAACAGTATGAACATAGACAAGCAGCTTTCACCTACCCAAAATACACCCGTACTGCAGGCTACACTAGCAAATGTCAAGCTGGTATCATCACTGTGGTCTGTGAGTACATCAGGCAATTTAGTAAGTTGTTAATACATGTATAAAGCAAAAAACAAAAAAGGTCCCAAATTGTTCCTAGATCATGAGGAACAACACATCTTAAAAACTTTGTAGTTTACTTACATAAGTTAATGGTGACAAGTTTAAGTTTGATTACATGTATCTAACAAGCAAACTATGATCTCCCAAAACGTATAGACAGTGGTAAAGTATTCATGTTTGGTGAAGTATTCAATGTATGCAGATGATACTACCAAACATTGGTAGCTCAACTGATAAGGTTGTCATTACTCTTCAATCTTGGTGTCAAACAATTGCAAATAGGTTTATACATGAGGCAAAGTCTGATGCAGTAATTTTGAAAACACAGCCTTTTATTGGCCGTTTGAAGCCCATATTTTAGGGGGGGTGAGGGGGTGGGGGGGGGGGTGGACGAAGCCATTCAATACAAATCTTTCTCTGTGTGCCTTGGCATTACTATTAATGATGAGCTTTCCTTGGTCAAGCATATACATGTACAATCAGTCATTCAGTCCTTTAGCTTAAAGTCAAAATGCTGAGATGCTTGGAAAACTACAAAGAGAGCTCATCATTGCGTTTTACCCTGATTGGCATGTTTTCATGTTTTTCGAAACTGTGCAAGTCTACTTGAGTTTAGCCAATGGTACAGTCTATAAGGGTCATTTGCAAAACGAATTCATGAGTGATTGAAAACTTTCTGGAAACATTCAAAAAGTAGAAAATTTGTCTGTATTGAGTCCAGGCTTCAGTTCATGCTAATTTACACCCTTTCCTTAGAAATTCCAAGATATCTTGGAATTTGTTGCATAGATTTTTGTGAACTTCGCACAATGGAAGACAATAACCAAAAGTATGCGTACATGTAGTGTAAAGCATTTCCAAAGAAAATGCCAATACTGGGCTGAAACTCGATTTCTAAATCTAAATCTGAGTTGATAACCATATATCAATCTCCCATCCGAGATATAATATAATAAGACACAGGAGTCTGATCAGCGGTCTTAGTTATAATAGTGGCTAGTGTTAATAATCCTTGAAATGTTTAAATTAGATGGGCCATTTTTAAATGACTTAGATTTCGATTTAGAGCTGAAACAATTATTGTGAAGTCATTGCCATGTGATATTTATTCCAATCAACAAATAGAGGATAATACATGTCTGCATGGGGATACGAATTTTATCGTCAAGTGATGAAAGTATCTCTCACGAGTGAGCGAAGCGAAAGAGTGAGAGATACTTTCAGCACGAGAAGATAAAATTTGTATCCCCAAGTGGCCATGTAATGTTCTGTTTATTTTATAGATGCTGATGAAATTCCTACATAAAACAAAACTTTTTTTTTGTTCATTTTCGAAACAGCAAAATAGTGCAATTAAAGTGGTCACCTATCGCAAAATGCCTGTCATAAAAATGTTATGAAACTTGGATATAAAGTTATAAAGGAGAAATAAAGACAATACTTATATTTTCTGTTTTAAAATCAAAAATCAAAATCAAATCATGTTAGTAACCATGGCAACACCAATATCCTCACACGTGAAAGATAAAAATAGTATCTTCACTGTGCGCGATGAACATATGATTTTTGAGTAAAAGGAAAAATCCTGGTATTTCATCAGTATCTATATAATAATAAAGTTTAGTGAATAGTCTATGTGTACTACATGTGTTATAATGTTTTTACCTTGAAGATCAATTTGTTTAAGTATAAGAGATTCAAAGATGGAGGTTGAGCCTACAAAAAAACTGGATCAAGCCACCTTAAATTGCCAACCATGCTATATATCTAGCTACCATATGTCACCAAGTAATGCACCTATCAGTATTAATCTGAAGGGGAGGAGGGGGGAGGGACAAAGGCTGGAGATTTGACAAAGGAAATCAGCCCACGGTGGGGACTTTTTATTATCGCCAAGTCTTACCAGTTGCATTGCATTACCATGGGGTTTGCTAGCCAAGGGTGGTGGCCATTGTTCCTGCAAGGATCCATGGGCATTTTATATTCACATATGCAAGATATAATGGCAAGGCTAGAGAATGTGACAAAGTATCTATTTTTATTCTCTCTGTTCCATTCAGATCAATTCTTTTACATTATCGTTTAAGGAAGCTACACTCTTATTCTGTACAACTGCATGATATAATTGTTTTGCCTGAGTTTGAGGGCATTGATAGTGTGTCTACATATTGGCCAGTTATATTTGGCACCAATGAAAATGGAAAACATCATGCAAAACAGTTTTAAAGGCCTTGCTGCATGAAGTTTAGAAAGATTGCATTCTATTGTTCTTCCATAAAAGTAAGCTGAAATAAATGGATGCTGCTTTCTCTTGGTTAATATTCCTTCTTTCAATGAAACAAATTTGACCTCTACTCTAAGTTAAAGGGGTGGGGGATTTGTTCTCTTTTGACCATATATGATGTGCCTAGGGTAGGGCATTTGACCCAAAAAAAAATCCCCAGTAATTGCCCGGCCTCCTCTCAGATTAACATTGATAGATGCATAACTACTGCCTGGAGACGCCAAGTGCTGCAATGAAGTGTTGTGAGTGCCTATGAGTATTAGATTGGTTTGAACTACGCACGGTCTGTGCGGTCTCCAGGGGTAGGTATTTGACTCATAATAGAGATCCAAGGGCAGGGAAATAGACATGAGGCGCTTACCGACCGAAATGAGCAAACCCTGAAAGGTGATCCCAAATAATCCGGTCGAATCGAACCGAAATTTCCGGAATTTTGGGCTGAATGGAAAGCAAAGATCATAAACATCCTCTGGGCAAACCCCCAATTGATAGATGCATAAAACGTAACTGTCAGACAAAGAGTCTTCTTCTTAAAGGAATACAACTAAAGATTTGCTTTTTAAATAACTTTCTAAACAGGTAGAAAAGCTTACCTGCATATATGAGCTTAGATATATATATAAAGCCGAAACGTTTAAAGCAACCAGACGACTGTGGTCGTACACAGCGCAAAACGTGCCCAACATTCCAGCGATTTGCAGCTACACCGGCGACTAATTTTGCCCAAAAATGCCACAGAAAGAGGAAATAATCATTTTCAAAGGCAGCAGCTATAGAATAGTTCAATTTCTCGCGGAGTCTTGACCAAAAACTGTTGCATTTTCCCTCATTTTCCGCTGATGATCATGTCTTCCATTGCACTGCACTGGGTTCTCCTTCCCAGAATCCTCGCGGCACTTTATTTTCCCGCGCAAAGGTAAACGCTGTTGATCCAAGAT
Organism: Porites australiensis; assembly: GCA_022179025.1. Classification (NCBI taxonomy): domain Eukaryota; kingdom Metazoa; phylum Cnidaria; class Anthozoa; order Scleractinia; family Poritidae; genus Porites; species Porites australiensis. The sequence goes on along the minus strand of BOPM01000698.1, from coordinate 65,116 downwards.
GGCCGCACCTAAAAATTGTTTTTTTGTCTCAGCACTTCTTCAACCTTCTACCCTTTCACGTTGTAAAAAAATCATCTTTTAGCCCAAAATCATAGATTAACACCTTGGGCAAGATGGCCGTACCAAACATCGAAAAGCGAGGAAAGTTGTCGTTATTTAAACATCGTGACATCACTTTTTCATTCATAATCCTTTTAGAATTTCTGACCCTAATCACAGATCAACTCCTTTTCAAGTATCTAAAATGACCGCGGGCGAATTTTGAATCGTAGAAGGAGCATATTGGACTTTTTGCGTGCTTTAAAGCATACCAAGACATCAGTACAGAGACCACGGAGAGGGAGGGGCTGAGGAGATGGGGGTGGGGGGAATCTTTAGCCTCCAACCTTTTTAAGATCGTCGAAAAACAAATTGTTTTACCTGGTTGAGTTAAGAAAGTCAGATTCATATCTATTTAAATTAACTTAAGCCACATTGTCCATTTGGTACATTCATACTTGTAGACTTTGTTCACTTTTCATTGTTATTTTTATTTTTATTCAAGACTTTTGAACCTACCCTTTGCGTCATTGCTTTCAAAGGAGGGTTAGATTTTCGACTGTAAAATATTGCGTTCGCATGGAAAGGTAGAAAGTAGAAAGTAGTAGAAAACCTTTTTTTTGAAAAAAAAGTGCCGGTAAACTCAGCGCTATGTTGTAGGTTACGACTGAGCCGTGGTAACAAGACTAACAGCATTATCGCTCATGGACGTAATTTATTTTATCCTAAATATTTTGGGATTGGAACAGCTTTACTTTTTCCAATTTAGGGGACACCAGCTTTCCTTTTCTTTGATTGCAAGTTATAGAGGCAATATGATTATTTTAATTTCGTGCGCTATTGTCAAAGGACAGGTGCGGATCCAGAATTATTCTTAGGAGGGGTGCACCTCTCAGAAGAACGGCGTAACTGGTGACGTAAACAAATTTTAAAAGCGAATACGAAGGCTTTCGACTCGGCAATAACATAATGTAAACTGCTGAGAATACATAGTCATATCTGCATACTTTGCAGAATACCAGGGGCCCATTTGATGGGCTCCTGAGAATACCAGTTGTATTAGAAAGCCGCAGGTCTTCTGAGGGGGAGGGGAGGGTGCGCATCCCCTGCACCCTCCCCCTAGGACATCCGCCCTTGAAGGATAACAGTTGTTTCCTGACGGAGACCTCGGACTCCTGGCTGACATGCTAACCCTTACGAGTTGGGATTAGCACCACCACTCTCAAACTTATTACTCCGCGGTCCCTGCATTTCTCTTCCATATTGATTGTACACCAACTTTTTATAAAACTTTTATCACATATAATCCAACACCATGGATTGAACCTTTTGCAAATATCCCATCATCCAACAAGATTCCCTATGGAACCTGATCCTCGTCGCGCACACGCGTACGTCACGGCCAGCCATCGCAGTTCGAGTCATTTAATGCGCACATCTCCACCGCAACAAATCTGACCGATAGAGCATTGGCCAGAATGTTCACAATAAACGACTGTTGACAACACATGTACTGTTGACAACACATGCAGAACGGCAACACATTTCACCAACAGAGCAATGCTCGTCGAGTTTACAGTAAGTTCCTATTAAGTAGTTTGCTCTCTCACGTATAGGCCATTATACCAGGGAGTATCCCCCCAGCTCCAATTAATTTACCGTTTTGGAGACGGGTCATCATTATTTTTCGCCTAACGGAGGAGGGGGGGGGGTGCTGGGTGGGGGCCGAGGATTTGGGGCTAAACAAGGTGAAATTTAGCCGATCCCTCCTTTAAATGTTACTCCGCTAAAGTGATCCCCTCCCTCCCCCACGTCTTCATTTTCCAAGCAAATTTGAGTGGTCCCCCATCTGAATCCTTCCAAAGTTTTCAGTGATCCCCCCTAAAATCCTCCGTTCCCCCAGGGGATAAATAATGACCTGTCCCTAGTGCGTCCAAGCTTCTCCACCGTTGTCCTTGACCCCCTGACCCCTGCTTTGTATGGCGCGCGGACGCGGGAAACCAACCTTCCTTAAAAAAATGATGTCATACAATTTTTTTCCTCTCGTGCCCTTCTATCTTCTTTGATGCAAACATTCCAATTTTTTGTCCATACCTGACTCTCTGCTCATAGTCAAGATTCGTCGACCCTGTTATTCATCCATCACCAACACGTGTAAAATAAACCCAAAAGATCTGCATATTTATATTGCTGGTTTTTAGTGTCACGCCATTCAAAATATACCAAAATAAAAATCAAAACCTTTCAATAGATAAAGTGCAGAATCTGGGAAATGAAAGGAGGTACATATACAAAGACCCTCGCCACGATTCAGGTCAGAGGAATATTTCGTATACGAGATATCCGAAGAAATGTTTTACCCAAACTTATAGAGATTTGTATGGAGACGCCATGCTGGTGCTCACCTGGAGGAGCCCCAACATGACGGACGGAAACCAACAGAAACATCTGTTATCGAGTTTTGCTACAAAAGCGAGAATTTATTCTTCGAGAAACTCATAAACATTAAGGTTATACTTTTTCTAATACATGAACTGTTTAGATAGCAAAATTTCCTGAAATAAGTTAATTTTTTTAACCTACATGACAGCTCTCTTGGCCGTCATGTAAATGCAACGTGACGCAAAAGCTTAGAAATTCAAGCGTACCGTCTATCACAAAACCAAGAACCTTTTTGAAGCGAAAATTGGTATGAAAATTAGTTTTCAGCTGCTCTAATGCATCGTGAAAGTAAAATCTCGGAAGGATCGATAGTTTTATAGTTTGAATTAGTGACGTCATGTGAAAACCAATAATTAACCTTTTCGAAACAAGAGCTGACTGCTGAATCGACCTGAATGCTCTCCGCAAGTGATAAAAGAGAATTTTCTTGCTGTCGGATGGATCGCCAATGTGTATTCATTGTCCTTATTTCTTGTTTTCTCACATTTTCCCTGTCAGGTGAGTAAAACTGCTGAATTTCAGCTAGTTTGGTGCTTTTTTATAGCTCGATCAAAACCGCTTATACATCAAACGAGTCCAAACTGCTATCAGCTTTTTTATAGTTTTGGTACAATACTTTTTTTGGAAATTTCACAGCTATCAATAGTTTTTCAGAGAAATCTTTTTTTCTTTCTAACCCAGCCCTCTATATAGATGATAAAAATGATTGTCGCTTACTGATACTGTAACGACTGTAACAATACGTTATTCAGTGATTTACAAGCACGTTTTCGTGATACAGTAACTCTTCAAACGAGCGCCATATACATTGTATATTCTTACTTAATTTATCTGATTTTTAATACTTAGTATTTCATTCGCATTGCAGAAGTTGGACCCGATAGAAATCTGCTTTTATATATAGTGCGGCTATTCCTGCTTTAATAAATTGCGTTAATTAATGAGCTACTAAATAAACACCGCTTCAGTTAATTATAATTTTTCGAAAATGTGTTTGGTAATCATTTATGAACAAAGGCAATTATTATATTTCCTTTATATTTTTGTCTCATTTCTTCTCCTGAGCGACTGATCCTCTTTTTTTAACGGCTTAAACAAAATATTTAGCCCTTTTTAATTGAACTCCTACCAGCCTGGGTGATCTTTAAATGTGTTTAGACATGACTACATCTCTATCGACACCACCATCAGTTTTTAAACCTTGGCACATGCACAGTTTTTCTTGCAAAGGGCTTTTCCTTTTGAGAACATTTTATGATCTTTCCTCACTTGGCGGCTGGAAGTGGAAGCTTATACAATTAGTAGCTATCACAGTACTTCTACGATATAATTAAAATTAGCATCATAACTATGCCTGCCTAAAAATACTGCCTCTTTATAGCCTCCGGATCTGTCGCTCAGTATCCAAGCATCGCTTCTTTGGGTGTTATTGATTGCAGTGCGGTAGATTATTTACTCGTATTTGGACCTCATGGATAGGATTATTGTTATTTTACGCGCAAACTACTCTCAGTGTTTTAAAAGATAAAAGTTCTAATTCCATCTTTGTAATATTTAGTCACTCCAGACTCGTCTTTTTATTATCATGTTGTTTATATACATGTTCACACAGAGCGAAAATTGCGCAAAGAAAACAACTTGCACCGGAAAATAAACACACGCTCGTGTATTCGTCACGTCACTGATCTCATCACGTATGGAACAAGATATTCAGACAATTGTGTTAATGGTTTTGTTAATGGTTGACAAGATCCTACTTGAACTTCTGAGACAGGTCACCCAAGAAGGGAGGGGGTGAGGGTTGGGATGGGGGTGGGGCTGGTTTTGAGGGGCTGCCACTAGGTCGTCTCCGTTGGGGGTGTACTTCGCAGACCTTCTCAGGCCCGACTCTTTTTTTTTTTTTTAAAATCTTTTTTACCCATATACAGTGGAACTGGCCTCATTCTCTTTTGGGGCCTTTCTATTCAAGAGACACTTTCATTCAGGGGACATAAAAATTTGGTCGCGGAAAAGTGTTCACATTATTGAAGCGACACCTCTACTCAGGGGAAAGGGACACTTTTTCTGGGTCCCGAAACCTGGGTTTAATCCCCTTTCAGAGGACACCTAACAATAGCAATCAAAAAGTGACTGACCACAAAAATATAATTTGTCGATAAGTTTAAGATCGTTTAAGTATTCATTGTCCTAGTCACAATGGCGACAGCTTTCACAACATGAATTAACTCACCACCTTATCAATGTACTCCACTTGTGGGAATTCAACATATAACATCGCAGAGATAAGTTAATGATGATTTTTCATACCTCATCAGCAGATTCTGCAGCCTGCAAGAGCAGACGCCTTTAGGTTTTTGGGTTCTAATAAAAATTTTTTTCTTGGTTAATAGGCCATTTGCATGATGGCGTCATTTTACTACTATGACCAGGATCCTTCCAGGGTTTTACTTTCTTGCGCAAATGAGGGCTTTTGCTATTTAAACCTCACTGGGGCTACCAAATTTAAATATGAAAAGAAAAACGAAAAGAATTCTGGTCGTAGTAGTAAAATGACGCCATCGTGCAAATCAGGCCTATTATTAAAGAGCCCCTGCCCAACCTCTATTCAGGAGACACTTGCCTTTATCCTGAGGGTGTCCCCTGAATAGAGATTTCACTGTAGATCGATGTCGCTTAGGTGTAAAGAGATAACTTTGTATTCTGTGCCGGGCGCGGGCTTTCCGGCCCTAGCAAAGAAACGAACCTGTTTCGCAAAGTTAAATTCCTCGTTTAACTGATCAGGGGCTACTCGGGTACCAGAGGTTATTCTCGCGTGCGGCGGGAATTTTCGGTGTTGGCCGAAGGCCGACACATCTTCGGCCATAGGCCAAAGCCATGAGCGGCGAATCCGCGCGGGTCACTATAAAGACTTGACAGAAACCGGAATCCGCGCTAGAAAAGTCTCTGGCACCCTGGGTAAAGAAGGGGAAGGAAACTAAAGAATAAAGGGGTGGCTCATAGCTAACAAACTGGTCCATCTATAACTTAATAATTATGGAAGCCCGTCTTGAGGCTCAATCTGGAATTCAAACACAGCTGAATGTAAAACAGCTTACCTGGATTTCGAAAAACGCGTACTCTTGTTCGAGGACTTACATGCAGGCAGTTTTTTTCTTCTTGATAGCCTTTAACAACAGCTGTTCGAATACAAATGTGACCCTGGTTTCCTGTGGATCTTACAACTCAACAAAAGACCACTGCCTGGATCAGGGATGCTGTTGGAATTCATCTTCAGCTGTTCATGAGACACAGTGTTACAGAGTACTGAAAAATAACCAGACCACTAGCAACGAAACCAACACTACAAACACTCCCATTAGCACTGTTTTGTCCACAGATGTAAAGACTACAGCCACATCTTTGGCGACATCAGCTAGGTAAGCCGACGTTTTAAAGAAACTGGTTTCTATATTTAAAAGACTCCTGACATCTTTAGGAAGCGTAACTGTCAGCGCTTGACCTCGAAGATCTTACTGAAAAATAGCAGACTGTGAACAACCAAGAGAGTAGCCCCTTTATCCTCTCTTGGAACAGTCTAACAAGACGGGAACCTTCCTAAAATGGACACCTAGAGTTGATCGCTTCCGTTCTTCAGTGTTTTTCTTTGACTCTCTATAAGATAAACGCCTCCCTTAAATTGGTACCAAGAGTAGCTCCGTGCCTTTCTTCAGTCAGTTTCTTTAACACATGAAAAGATAAACACGCCATTAAAACGGACATCTTTAGGGTATGTCCCTGCCATTCTCCACTCATTTCGGTTGACATTTATTCTAAAAGGCAGACTCCCCTCTAATACTAACACTAGGTGCTTGTCCCAACGATATCTTTAAAAAAAGGGGGAGGGGGAGGTTGGGGGGTTGGACAGAGTTGACTTAAAGCGGAAAACCTTGGCGACACTTCTCCCTTAAATTGTATGTGAGTCGTCTATGACGTCTTTCTTGTCGCGACAAAATTGCTATACGGGATTGTGTATTTGGTTCGCAAAAGTGTAAATTGAGGCTGAGTTCATCTTATTTTTCAGTCCTTTAGGCACTTGTGAGGTGTACAGGGGTGAAGTCTGCGACCAGTGGTTAAACTTTACCATGCTGGAATACCGCCTGACTCCACGATTTCTTGACATCAGGTTTGGATTGAATAGAACTGAACAAATAATCCTAGAGTTTATGAAGGCGATCGATAGAATAGACGGACAAGATGAATGCAAGCGACTTTTAAGAATCCTCCTCTGCCAATACTTTTTGCCTCCATGTAAAGATAACAACATACCGTACAATTACTGCAGAGAGGACTGTGAAGCCCTTTTTCAGCAATGCAATTCTGCTATGAGGGAGATGTTAGGTGCTGCTAAGTACATTCTAAAGGCATTAGGATTGGAGTTCGCTCATATTGGTGTTCCCGATTGCGCTAAACTTCGCTTTTCTGATGAGTACGAAGCTAAGAATGATACGTGCATTCACTGGGGATTGTTTGGTAAGTGCAAAACTCCTTAACCCTTTAAGCCCCGATATCCACATACAAATTATCCAAACTGATCTCTTTACATTTCCTTTAAGAATTAGTGAAGGGAATTTGATAAAAGATCAAAGTATTTTCTCTTAGGTGATCATTTTATTAATTCTCATAACCTCATCTCATGATAATGTATGGATATCTTTAGGAGAAAATTGCTGTTGCTCACTATTGAGACTTAAAAGGTTCATTGACTAAAAGCGGCTTACTAGCCTGATAAGATAGCCGACATTTCGCGACGCCATCACTACTGGCTTCCCCTCGAAATGACGTCTGAAGAATAAGCGCAAGAATTTCATATTAACGACATGTCATTACCCATCCCTGGGCTGTGCTTCTGTTTGGTTGAAAATTTGTTTCTTCGGACTACTACTACTACTACTACTACTGCTACTACCACCACCACGACGACGACGACTACTACTACTACTACGACGACGACGACTACGACTACGACTACGACTACGTAGCCGTAAATACGGCTAGATTGCCTCTTACCTGGAAGAAACGGGTAGGCTACCTGGTAGAATCAATGGTTACGCCATTATCACATCTGGGAAATAATGGTTGCCCTTTATAAAACTACGAGGTTAACATGTTCGCTTTCCCATACGTACCCGTAGGCTATAACGGCGTATCTTAATTAAGGTCACTAATAATGATGATGATCGTGGTGATATGTGATGATGATGATAATAATAATAATAATGATAATAATAATAATAATAATAATAATAATAATAATAATAATAATAATAATAATAAAATAGAACAGAGAAACAAAATGAAAATCAGTCGCCTTTCCTGGAAGAAACACTTCAAACCCTCGCGAATTGCGTTCGACGGTGATAGATTTATTTTTACTTTTCCGTAGTATTCACGCCTTCCCCTCATCCGTCAACAAACAAGTTGAAAACGTCTGTCTTCGCTGGAGCCGTAGCTGGAGCTGTCGTATTTATCATCGTAGTTATCACACTCTTCGTTTGTGAACGGCGCAGGCGCAACAAACCGCTGAAAGTGGCGAGAGGGTTCGAGGGCGTCACTTTCACAGCCGTGTCCATGAGAGACAGAATAAGAGCGGAAACCATTCGCGCCCTGGACGAGAGCAAAGTCCTGAGTCTATTTAACCCGGATGATATGCGTCAAGTTCCTCTCAGCAGCGTAGAGTACATCCGGGACCTTGGATCCGGGAACTTTGGGTTGGTTTTCTTGGGTAAGTTTTGTAGCTTCCTTTCAATTGGCCATTTGCACCATGACGTCATTTTATTACTACGACCAGAATCGATCCTTTAGTTTTTTCTTTCTTGTGCAAATTAGGGCTTTTGAGAATAACCAGATTTAAATATAAAAGGAAAAACCAAAAGCATTCTGGTCGTGGTCGTAAAGTGGTGCAATCGCGCAAATGGCCTTTTGGCAAAGCAATCCATAGTAGACCAGGTTGCAAAACGGTAGATTTTTTTCTCAGAAACGTTTTTTCAATTAAGGTGCGAAGTGCCAGCGTCCGTTTTCGGCCTCGTTCCAGACCTTTTGTTTGATTGTTCGCGGGTACTTGACAACGCAAACTGAATACGGACTACGTTGCAGTCTAATAGTAGGGTGTTACGAAAGGTTAGAAAAAGTAGGAAAAACTATTGCGCATGTAAGTATAGTTTATATTCTTACTACAGTAAAAACCCGCGTATAAGAACCTAGTGATTTAAGAACCTACAGGCTGAAATTTGGCATTTTAATACCCAAATATATAAGAACCTATTCTTATATAAAAAATACTCCAGATTTGATGTTCAAATTCTGGATTTTAATTGTGAAAATTTTTGTAGTGTACTGCTTTTTAGTCTGACCAATAAAATATTATTCATTCCATAAAACTTTTCTATAGTTACAAATACATTTTTGTAAATGCTTTACAATTATAGCATATTAGTACTATTGCAGTTCCCCGAATGCTATCACTATCTATAGTAACTTTTGCAAATAAGAACCTACTCACAACCTAATCAGCCTGTTATTGGAAAAAATACCCCAACATATAAGAACCTGTTCAGCCTGAACTCCAAAATTCTAGGTTCTTATACGCGGGTTTTTACTGTATCTGTCACAAGATAGTAGCTCCAGGAAGTAAGTTTAAGCAAAAGCTCTCCTTTGAAATGTAAGACTTAGCAAAGCTACGAGCGGAGAAAAAACTGAAATCACACATGAAAAGTCTCTGGTATCCAGAACCCAAAAAGGGGTGCGTTCTGTCGGATTTTCCCTTACCTGCTCCACAGACAAACAAGTAAAAAATAGAAATAAAAATAAAATGAATAAATGAATAAATAAATAATGACGATGATGATGATGATGATGATGATGATGATGATGACGAGGATGATAATAAAAAGTATCATGCATTTTTTTATTTGGCTTTAGGAAGAGCATATGGTCTAGTCCATGGCAAGGAAGATGCCGAGTTATTGGTTGCCGTCAAAACTCTCAAAGAAGGCAGCTCTACTGAAACAAAAGAGGACTTTTTCAAGGAAGTCGCGTTGATGTCTCTTCTTCACCATGACAACATTGTGGAGCTATTAGCTGTCTCGACAGAAGAGGAACCTTATGGAATGATATTCGAGTTCATGGAACATGGAGACCTTAATCAATACCTAAGAAAGGCTGGGCCCTTTTTTGAGGGAGAGGAAAAGGAAAAAGGTATGATATTCCTAACGAAAAGAAAAATAGGTTTTGTCGGGAGCTTATAACCCAGAGTGAGCAACTTCCATATTATCGTGTGACGGAGTTTTCATCGACCAGTTTATTTTTAGAACGATTTTGGCGTGTATTTACAATATCTTTTAAAACTTACAAACAAGTCAGCCTTCCACGCGGGCTTTTTTAAGGGAGGTCGTATTTCGAAAATATGAGCTCCCCTAAAAAAGCCTGCGTTGGAGACTACAAACGAGTCAGCAAAACCTAAAGACCTAAAAATGGTATTATTGAACTTTTAATTACGTTTTGTTTTCTTTTTTGAACTTCCATTTTCGCAAGAAAAAGGGCTTCAAAAACCGATCAGTAAAATCACCGTCACCGTGGGGGTGCTGGTATGTGAGTTAGAAGATAATATCCTCCTCGATTTTCATAAATCTTCACATCCTTCGAAAACCGAATTCAATAATTGTTTTATCATTCATTCAAAATATTTTGAAGTTCTACCAAGCTTACCTCCTCGTAGACTGTTTTCAAAACTTTGGCCTATTTCTCGAGTAAGGTTTCGGGATTCCTGTCAGATACTCTCAAAAAATAGTTATCACCGGTTGAGCGATCTGTTTTGCGTATTCTTGCATTTCTTCAGTTCAGTTTTCGTTAAAAAAATTGAGCCATTTCTTTCTCGGATAGCTGTGAAGGCCATTTTCTTTTCTAGTCCGCTCGTGAATAAACAGCTAGGCGACCGGGCCTGATCGATAACATATGTGGAAGATAAGAGCAATAACAGTACACTATCGAATTGATGGTGTATTTCTCCATATACATACCAACCATGGTATATTTCTCCATATCATCTTCCGAATATTGTAAACACCAGTTGTTAATGAAGAATTAGCCGGAGCTTTGAGCCAATCAGAGACGGCGAAGTATTTTGACTGAATGATAATACATATTATAGTTATTTATAATCAGTTAATTAATTCAATCAATACAGATGTGCCCACTGTTTTTCCAGGCTTTTTTAAACACGCGTATTCATTTCCTTCACAGTCATTTTAACTCAAGAAGACTTGCTGTCAATCTCTCTTCAATGCGCGTCTGGCATGGAACATCTCCAAACTCTGAGGTTTGTCCACAGAGATGTCGCTACACGAAACTGCCTCGTGGGTTCGGGCATGATCGTAAAGATCTCCGACTTTGGAATGTCAAGGGACATCTATGCTTCCGACTACTACAAGGTGAGTCGGTTTTCGTAGAGTGACAGACTGCTTGAAATCTCTCCATGCCCATTCTCCGGGCTCAGTTGTGTGATAGTCTGCTTGAAATCTCTTGTCAATAGACTTTCTCCATACCCGCCATCCGCCATCTTTGCTCGCGCTTTAGGGTTAATTGGATAAAAGCAATGTCAGGTGGTTTCTTATGGGGTAAATAGATGATAAAAGCTGCCAAAACGAATTATCGCGGTTGAGTTTGCTTATTTCCTGAAAACGACACAACGATTTTAGTCAGATTGAGTTTCGATACGTTTTACGACAACAGTGCTTACTGTGAGAACATCTACAATCGATACTGTATCTCAAAAAAGGAACAGTGATGGCTTTCATCCATAGTTTGCCATCGTCGATTTTCTGCTGTCCAGAATAAACAAACTCGATCGCGATTTCTTGTATTAGCAGTTGCCCCCTGAGAAACCACAGGAAATTGCTTTAATCCTGTATTTTTAAAATCCCATCAGTCTTTAAGCGCGTACAAAGATGGCGGATATATGTATCATGATTAAGGTCTATTAGTCGCAGTGGAAAGCTGTCAAGAAGAAACTAATCAAGGTAACGGGCACAACAAGGAAGTGCCTCGAAAGTCAGTTAAGACCCGTACACAAGAATGTAGTACATTTTTTTTTATAAATTATCGTAACTAAAAAGAGCCATATGTACCTAACATCTATTCAAGCTGTTTTATTACTCAATTTTGTTACGGACAGAAGATTTTTCATTGAAACATAATCATAACTTATCCCTGATAAAATGACACTCTCAACCCTTCACGTTTTTCCAAGAGCGATTTTGAGAACTAAAATTAACCGACTATTTTACGGTCTTAAATATTAGGTAATAATGTAATTTGAGGCTGCCTTATATTTTTTCAAAATGTGATCATGGAAGAAATAATCCCAAATAAAACAAAAAAGCTGGAAAAACATTATCCACCCCCGGTGGGACTCGAACCCACAACCTTCGAATTAGAAGTCCGACACGCTAGTCCATTGCGCCACGGGGGCGACACGAGCATATAACTTTGTAATACATCTAAAATTTTAATAAAATTGGACATTTTTTACTCTGGGGTAGCAAAATATTTACAGTTCTTTCATCAATAACGTGCTATGTACCTGCTTACTTAGTATAAAGTACCAATTTGTTTATATAATTAGTGTCCAGTTCAGTTCAATTAACTGCTAAAACGATCGCAGAAAAAAATATATTTTTTTTAGCTAATTAAACGCAGCAAAAGCTTAACAAACGATACTTAAATATATATATATCTTTTACACGCTCTCATCTTTTTTATGAGCTCTGAAACCTTCGCTCACCCTGAAAAATTTTCTTCACTCTTTATCTTCTATATTTCTCAATCGTTCTCATATCCCTCGTGCACTCTCATATCTCTGACGAAAACGTATAGATTGTATTTCTCAAACTTTCTTATATTTCTGGTCACTCACATATCTCTGATGAGAACTTACTGGATTTCTCAAGCGTCCTTATATCTCTGCGCACCCTCATATCTCTGATGTGTCCTTATATTTTTTAGCCTGAGAAAACAGCCAACATTTGGTGGCGCTACCACTGGTTTCCCCGCCAAATGACGTCTGAGAAACTGGCGCAGAAATTCCATACTGATGACGCGTCACTACCCAGATCAGGGTAGTGCTTCTGATTGGTCGTACCGTGTGGGAAATTTGATTCAACCAATCAGAAGCGCTACTCAGGTCTGAGTAGTGAAGCGTCATCAGTATGGAATTTCTGCGCTCGTTTCTCAGACGTCTTTTGGTGGGGAAACCAGTGGTAGCGTCGCAAAATGTCGGCTGTTTTCTCAGGTTATATATTTTTAAAGTGTTTTCATCTCTCCCACACTCTCATGTTTCTGACGCGTTCTCATACTTCTCAAGTGTTTTCATATCTTTCACACGCTCTCACACATCTCACATCTCTCACATATTCTTGCATCTCTCTTACATTCTCATAACTCACTCGCGCTCTTATAACCTCTCATGCTCACACTTTGTCATTTCCCACGCGCCATTATACGTTTCACTCTCTCACGCATTTCTTACACATCCTCACACTTCTCACGCACTCTCATATTTTCCTCGCGCTCTTACATCCGATCACGCTTGTTTCTTCGCCTCTCACGTGCTCAAAATCAGCGATATTGAGAGCTGGAAAAAATGCTATCAACAGAGGCAACATGCATCACTGACCCAAATATCGTTACAATGCATTCAGGTTGAGGGACAAGCTGTTTTACCGATCCGATGGATGCCCCCAGAGGCCTTGCTGCTGGGAAAGTTTACAGTGGAGTCGGACATTTACTCATTCGGCGTCCTCTTGTGGGAAATCTACACCCTTGCATTACAGCCGTATTACGGATATACAAATGAAGAAGTTGTGGAATTCATTAAAAAGGTTGGTGGGACCTTTTGCTTCGTAGCTAACCTGCAAGCAGGCTCACTTGTGCGAGCGACCCATTCTTTTCGCGCTCTGTGGGCTCTGCTGCCAAAATTTTCTTCGAACTCACAATTGAGCCTGCTCGCAAACGCTACAATAGTTACTCTTTTAGGGGTAAGGTGGAGAGGGGGGGTGGGGGGTGGTTGTACGATTTGGTCTTTTCTTTTGATAATAACCTATCGTGGAAGTACTCGCCTGAAAGATTGAATCATATCGTTTGTTTTCCACTTCAACAGCAGGCGTGATGTTTTCCTTCCTTTTAATAGTCTTTTGTGGTGATGTATGCTCTCTTAATTGACCGTCTTCCCCCCATACTTCCAGGCTCGGTCCCCAGCCCGGTTCTTGATGCGACCCCGGTACTCCCCACTTGACGCTGGTCGGATGGAGAGTACCGCGCGCGCATAGGGACTTCCAAGGCCTGAGACTGAGCTTACCTTGCTTTCAGTTGCATTGGTATATGAGGATCATTCATGGCGTAAAACATCATTTAAGGTGGCTTCATCATTAATACTGGAGCATTTAGTTGCGACAAATTTTCCGTCATGACTTTTTCGTTTTTAACGCGATGGCTATGAAACTTTGCAAATAACCACGGAAGTCATTAGGTAATAATGTGAAATATTCCGATTTCATTAAGAAACGTTCCAGATCAGAACGATAGCAACAACGGCAACGAACATGTTAGAAGGCAAAAAAGGTGCTAACTTTTCTTTTGTCTGTACTTACTTTAATTGGCTTAAACAGCAAAAGTTAACAAAACTTCATAAAGCGGTTCATATATTCATCCTTACTTTGCAACCATCTTCCATATAACAAAATCTGGTCTCAGTTTGAGTAACAAAGAAATCCTATGTGGGAAACATGTAAAATTGTAAAATTTTCTTGGCTATTGTTTTCAACTCTTGTGATTGGTCAAATCTTTTAACACAAAAAGACACCCTTTCAAAGTGGAGTGTAAATGCATTTTATTGCGTAAACGGCCTTCATGTAGGTTTATGCATTCTCTGTGTAAAAATGAGAACATTCCTATGTGGAGAAAACACTGTTGCCGTGTAACAAAAGAAATTGCTTTCCACCTTACCCGGATCATTACTTAATGGTAAATATTTCTTGAGAAATTCGCGCTTAAAAGGACTCTACTGTTCAAAGAAAATCGCGTCTAGTAAAAAAATTTGCTGATATTTTTTACTGACATTTCTGGTATCGGCTTTTATTGATATAATAAATATGCCGGAGAAATTTCAGAAAATCGTTGGAGCAGAAGTCCGTAACTAAAAGTCGCTCCAAAATCAGCTGTGAAATTGTTTTGGAATTTCAAAAATAAATTAATATCAGGTAGAAGGAGACACCAGTTTGAATTTTCGGGACAAGTAAATTCAGTATTTGCTAATTCTTAAAACAAAAGGCGATTGCCTATCGTGCTATTCTTTAAAAAGCACTTTTTAGTTTTAGAAGCACTATAAATTGCTCCTAACCTTGCTCTGACGTCGAATGACTTGTCCCTTGCCATTTTTAAAATATCTCTCGGCAGTTTTGGTTCAAACTCCTGCTACATACATTTTGATGTATTGCTAGTCATCCTCAACGGCTTTTCCTGCTTTACTTGCTTCCAATTGAAAAAGGTACTGGGATTGTAAGCTACCTCGTATTGAAACTCAGATAGAACTGTCCAGCACCTTTGTTTATGACCAGAAAATGAGCACGAGCGGCAGCTCTGGGAGGAATTCGCACCTTAGCTAGTATAGGGGGGACGAATGACAGTGATGCCCATGTCTGCGAACCGATCTGTATAAACATGTATTGCAGAGCAAAACATAATAATCAAGAAAAAACTACCCACTCATTGAAGGAAGGAGTGACAAAAATTTCAGAGTTGTGAATTTATTCACGGGCAGTATTTTTGCGATAATTTTATTTTCCACTGTGATGTGATTCGGTTCACAGGCATGGGCATCATTGTCGTTCGTCCCCCCAGGGTGAGGTGCGAATTGTTCGCAGAACTGCCACTCGTGCTCATTTTGTAGTCATAAACAGGTGCTGGACAGTTCTATCTGAGCTCTGATACGAGGTAGCGTCCAATCTCAATACCTTTTTTCTGAGTTGGAGGCAATGAAGACAATGAACAGCAGCCGTTTTTTCAAAAATGTAACCAATTTTCCAGTCATTTGAGTGAAAAGGCGTCCAAAGGCAGGTTCGGTTGATCTTGTTGTGCCCGAGCTGATACAGCTGATATTAGCTCCAAAATCACACCACGACTGGAAAAGCAAAGGAGAAAAAGAAAGAGCGAGGAGGAAGAAAGGAGGAGGAGAAAAAAAAAAGCAATGGTTGTACTCTTAGTTTTTGTAATGGCTACTATGATGGCTTCTTCTTGGCCTAAGAAATAAAAACTGTAGACAAAATCATTCGTTTGACCAGGCCCCCGGTTTGGCTACGTTGAGTATATATTAAATTAGGTTTAGCGTTTTAAATTTTACCGACAATTCGCTAGTTATAAGTAATTAATAAAATGAAGGAAGTTACAAAATATAGAATTGACCATAGATGTTCAAACGATTATTTTTATTGCGAGGGATAAAAGGTTTGTCGAAATATGACATCATTATAGATTTAAGTAGTTACAATTTAACGCGGAGGATCAGCATTGACTCCGTGGCGCAATGGTAGCGCGTCTGACTCCAGATCAGAAGGCTGCGTGTTCAAATCACGTCGGGGTCAGTTGAGTTTTTTCTTTTTCCCTTTTTTTAATTCACTAATATTATTACATTAAAACTTTCATAACTGATTTGTTATTATACATTTTCAATAGTTAAGAAAAAGGGGAAAAAAAATGATATTATGCAACGTATATTTTTATAGATATTGCTCATATTCAGGAGCCTATAGGCTCCTGTCATATTGTGATTTTTTACGATGCAGAACCGCAACTTTAATACCTGCCAACAAGAGAGGTAAATAAAGACACGAGAATTTTTTTCATCTGTGTGAATAATCAAAAACAGCAAAAACGACGCGTGTATGGATGTAAAATTCATTTTTGATCGAGCTGAAGCCGATAAAATGAGAAGAGACTGGGAAAGAGTTGATCGATCGAGGACAAAAGCGAGCGAAATAATAATAATGAAAAAAGGAATGGAAAACACGATTGTCTATTTTAGTTGATTCAAGTTTCTCAGTGCATGTAGTAGCCTTATAGCGTCTCGCTTACTTGTCGATGTCATGCAGCTTTCAGAACAACCTCTTTCGAAGGGACGAGTAGGAGAGAACCCTGGGATCGAGGTTGCTTTCAGAAGCAATGGTTCGGTTTTATGATTTCTTTCTTTCTTTTTTATTTTGAAAAAAAGAAACCTTAATCACGAATAATATGGTGGAATACGTACTGAGCAAAATGTTAGGAAAAAAAAAAAAAGCAAAAAAGACTACACCCCTGGTGGGACTCGAACCCACAACCTTTGAATTAGAAGTCCAATGCGCTAGTCCATTGCGCCACAGGGGCTGACTGAGTCTACCTGAGGAAAATTTAAAGATATATTTCAATATTCCTTTCATCTAGACCGTGAGTCCATGCGCGGCGATCGATCCTTGCTACTCTCCTTATCGTTGGGTCTAAAACTAATAAATGTTGATGGAGATGTTTCGCAGAATCCCACTCACCATCTTATGCCCGGCGAACAAAATCGAACAAAATTTCCACTTTCCGCAGTTCGGCCATCGGCATCGAACGAAATCTTTTGGAACCCCGAACGAAATTGAACGAAATCGAATTATATGGAACAAAATCGAATGCTCATGGGTTCGATATTTAGACAAACAAAAAAGTGATATTTTCATGTTTAGAAATAGAAAACCAGGGTAAAAAACTTAGCGGGGGGAGAGGAAACTGGAAACTAGCCCCCCCCTCCCCCAAAAAATATTCGCACAGGGTAAATTAAATGGAAAAAAAAGTCATGCATGCCAATTAACCCTAAAAAAATATTTGTTTTAAATCGCCTAAAAAAATTGATGCAAGGAAAATGTTGACGCCAAAAAATTCATGCGGCTCGAAAATTCCTCATCCCCCCTATAACTTTTCTAATGGTCCGCTCATAACTAAGAATACAGAGAGAGTATGGAAATACTGTAATAAGAGTGAGACTTACGACCGAGTCACTGAATTTAAAAGCGAAGTCGCTTTATGTTACTCTTAACTTTATCGTGTTTATTCCATCTCGTTCAATCCGGTCCGTTAAATGTTGGCAAATTTTTCCCGAGCTGGAATTTATACAATCTAATTCTAAGAGATTGCGTCAAAGTTCTTTCCTACACGCTGCTCCCCATTATCTGAACTCCGCTTGGAACAGGCTGAAGCTAAAAAGGCCTGTATATTGGTTTTTTTTTGCCGTCCTCGGCAGGGGTTCTAGTTCCGCCGACACCGTTGTCGTAGCAAGGTTTCCTGAAGCAACAATCAGCAAACTAGACTACGAGTAGTCCCCCATTTTTCCTCAGGGATAGTAGAGCGAGCGAAACGCGAGCTTGCGTGAAAATCACTTTCTCTCTCCCCGCCGCGTGTCGCCTTTTCTCGCGTGGGGTGATTTTCACGCGCGCTCGCGTTTCGCTCGCTCTACTATCCCTGAGGACAAATGGGGGACTATTCGTAATCTTTCAGCAAACTGCTGACTAGAATTTCTTTGTTCCTTCAGGGTGTGCACCTCGGACAACCGGATGATTGTCCCGATCACGTGTATCAAGTAATGAAGAACTGCTGGTACAGAGACGCGTCACAGAGACCAAACTTTACTCTGATCATAGCTCAGTTAAAACAGGAAGATACCACGCAATATGAAGACTCGTCGTCACCTGAGTCACCCATCCATGACAAGCAGCCCCTGTACCAGAATATTGGGGTCTCACCGGATTTGTCAAAGAGTAAGTTACGATAAATCCTCTATTAAGCCCGCCGGAGGAGTTGGGGGCGCCATTTACTCCGAGCAAGTTTGAGTGGGGAGGGGGTCTAGGCTCGTTTTCTGCCGTCTCTCGGGTCCTGTCTTTGATCATGAGTGCGGCTCATTTTTCCAAACAGCGGCTGGTAATCGGGGCCTTTGATAGAGAGAGCTGCTTATTTATTTATTTGATTGATTGATTGATCTAGCGAAGATGATGGTAGACTGCAAAACAGTCCGTATTTTTGCGTATTCAAGTACGCGCGAGCAGTCAAACAAAAGGTCTGCAACGAGGCTGAAAACAAAGAGCGAGGGGCGTGTGAGGCTCGCGCGCTTCTCGCGCGTAAGACTCTTACGCCACGCTTTACCGATTTCTTTACTGATTTTGAGAAAAAAAAAAACGACTGTTTTGCAGTCTAAGATGATGGTATCAGTTCTCCTTAAGAACTATAAAGCAATCTTTTAAAGCTCAAGCACTAATATATAAACTACAGGTCATACAGTCGAAGATCAAAAATCAGTAACACATCCAAAATTCTAACAAAGTGAAGAAACCATACCGGATCAGTCCACATGAAGTGTTACTGGAAGGTGAAGGAGCACGCTTAAAAGAAAAGAGAGGCCTAGATGGAACTCTGAAAAGGGACAGGCTTAAGGACCGATCACCTCCTGGGCGGGGGGGGGGGGGGGGGGGGGGGGATTTGGGGCCAACAAAGGGAA
>BOPM01000698.1:26064-36064 GCA_022179025.1 Porites australiensis | reverse complement strand
AAAAGTAAGAACTTGTAAGAACTTGCAATTGATGGGCTCCTGATACTTGCCAAAATTTTCCTACCCCCCTCCCCCCAAAAAATCCCGAAATCGAAAATTTCAAACCCCAGAAGATCCTTCGATCATCCCTGTCACTTGAAATCCGAAGTGATCCCCCCCCCCCCAACCCTGGGGCCCCACTAGTCTCTTTCTCAGCCGCTCTGGCCGGAGTCACGCAATGTTCCCCGCGGGTCGACCCCGTGGGGACCCGTCTCCACGGAGGACTGGGCTCCGGCGTGACTACCGCCCTTCTTTCGGCTCGGAAAGTTGAATAAACGTCCCGGGCGCTAATTCCAGCACTTACAATGTAGTTTAAATCATTCACAAACTCGATTGTACCTAAATCAGTTATAGTTAGAAATTTCAAAGAACTGTAACATAATTTTAAAATTATCAGTAATTAATTAAAAAGGATATTTTTCGCAGTATGGGCTCAAACAATTAATTCCCCCATTGTCGTGGACTCTGCTTTGTAGACAAAATCGAAGGGGAGAAAAGATTAAGAAATTAAAGCATGCTTGTTTGTAAAATGTGCAGAAAGTCTTCTATAAAAATTTGTAGATTATAAAATGCTCTTTTTATATTTTTAGAAATATGAAACTTGTGGTTTATATTTAACAAACCTCTTAATACTTTACACCACCTCATTGTGCTGAGATTTGGTTACGCATGAATTCCATAAATGAGTACTAAATGAGATCTGAACAGCTCTGATGTTTAGATTGCATTTAACAATATTTTATTGCAGCGGAGCTTCCTTGTTTTTCAATTTCGGGTTACGTGAAGCTGCCGAATCATCAAGCTTCACTTCATGTGAGAAAAGATCATTTCGTGCGCAAAAGTAAGAAGATAGCTCTTCACCAAACGCCATGATTCCACGCGTTTTGTCACTGACTTTTTCCGCTATGTTCTTCGTTCAGTTTGCGGCTACAGAGAGTGAAAAAGGTAATTAATGATAAGAGATTACTCTAAGTGCTTTACGATACTTATATACCTCACTTACGAAAGCCTATATTAAGAGGAATCTGGCTTTCTAAACCAAAGTGTATTTTGAACCAACAGACTGAATTCACTGCAACCTATCAATTACCCGCTAGAAATACGCATGGCCTCCCTTCGGATAAAAGGTTTACTGGCATAAGGATTTTATATAGGACTTTTCTTTGAAAGACAGATCGTTTAAAACACTGGTTATGCAGACAGGATTCTATATATTATATGTGTTTGGAGAGAGGTACGAATTATGAGCATTGTCTATGTGTTCCTATATTCTGAGTAGGAATGATTTCCGGCATTAATAGAGTAAACCATCTCTACTGTCTCAATTGATTTGTTGAACGAAAGTGAAGTAATCCATTGTAGACATAATTTTTTTTAACGATTTGTAGTAGGTCTTAGTAAAAGACACATTATGCTGGATGATCAATTTAAGACTAAAAATAATTAAGGAGATGTTTGTATTAAAAGGTGGTGATTGAAGGAAGAATTGGAGATATGAAATGAAACTGGGCGTGAAGAGAGAATACCGTAATTAAATTCTTTGTCATCCAGAAAGATAATCTGTTTTGGCAGGCCTGATCAAGTACCCCGGATTTAGAGCCTAACGGGTCACTACGGTCTTGTCGGCCAGGTTATGAATACTATAGTTGTTTTTTTTACCACGATTAGCGGGTTCGCTTCCTGTTTTTCACGAAAACCTTAACTAAGCAGAAATTGTTGGTCATAATCTATTTTTAAACTTACCTTCTTTATGGGAAAAGGAAAGCAATAACTCACATATGCATCTATATTATCACATAAAAGAACACGAAATGAAGATTATTGAAGATAAGATTCACTATTCCTATTAGTAGTCTACCCATAAACGCTACAGTTTTTGCGTTGTTTTAATTTAAACAGTCTAAGTTATCTTCTTGGAGTCCGAGAATCAATGTAAACGAACTCTCACTGAGTTTAACTTAAGCGCGATCAGGCGTTCTCTTTTTTCGCAATTTCGGGGAAAGCGCGAAAAGTCAATTTAACAGCTTCCGTCCACGCTTGAACGAAGTCCCAAGGGACAAGTCATTAGTCCCACGAAGAAATTGAATTTCAATTTAAAAATTGTTATTTGTTGTTTTCAAGTAATCAATACTGTAATTTTTAGTGCATTGACATCGTACTTCGTATAAACTACGATGTACGAGATTTTCTCAGTGTACTAAACAAGTGGCCCGGGGCAAGTGGTGCTCGTGCGAGAACCAGCAGAGAACTTAAGGGACAACGACGGCGAAGGCTTCCATGCATCTCGTTTAATTCGTCGAATGTGGGCAAATTTTTTGGAGTTGATCGAATCCTAAAGGACTGTATGAAATTTCAAGGAAGAAAAAGAAAATAGTTATCTTGTGTTCCCGTCCTGAACAAAACGTGAAATTAGACAGGTTCACGTTGTGGTCGTGCAACGACGGCTAAGAAATGTACAAAAACGCGTGATGCACGTGCAAGGTTGTTGTTAGTAAAGCTTTTTTGCCGTTGTCTGTGACGTCGCAGTCGTCGTTGCTTAAGCTCCCTACTGTCATTTGACGGTCGTCGTCATTCTACTACGCATGTACTACGGGTTTTAGCGCGAATGTCGTAGTGGCGGAAACGAGTTATGAAATATTAGAAGTTTTAATTAAGATAACAGTGCTAATTTTTCATGAAAAAAAAACAAAAACTAAAATGAAGTTTTCCTGGGTGTCTATTTTTGAGAATACGCGAAAAAACTTGAAAGTCAAATCTCGTACTTGTAGTTGTTCGCGTCCACGAATCTAAAGGCCTCTTATTTCTTGGCCTTTTTGTCTCAGTTTTCAAAAATCTTTTATTATTATTATTTATTCTCTTTACTCTAGGAATGAACTGTTCTCTGATGCTTCTGCAATCCCAAAAACATTCTTGTGGCCTGGTTGACAAGGTCACCTGCGGAGAACTGGGCTGCTGTTGGAATGAAAGTGAGGCTAATTCTCATCTTAAATGCTTCAGCAAAAGGTAATCATAGAAGTCAGCCCATGGTTATTGGAAAGTTTCGCTTGTTATAGTCTTAGCACTTGAACACTAAGTTAGAAGAAAAAACAAGGCAATATGAACATCCATGGCAATTTTCCATGGCTGATGTGGTTATGACTTAGAGGCCTTTGCATGCGCTTGGCTGTCTAGGTCTGTCTGCTGGAGTCTTTCAGTGATCGATTATAGAGCGAAGAGAAAACGTCACATTTGGAGATTGATAAGTCTCACAATTTTGTCTGGAAATACTTTACATACGCAATTTTAAATTTTTTTAAAAAATCTTCACTCATATTGAAACTACAACTTTTGTTGCAGAACTACTCCACTGCAGAATGGTACAACATTATCATGTTTACACTACGAAGGACAAATTTGTCGAGACATCTTCTCCACAAATCTTTCTTCGTTAAGCTCATTACCAAGGCTTCACAGTTCAGAACAAAACTCTGAGGAAAGTGTACTTCAATTCGCTATCACAGCCATTAACCAACTTGTGACGCATCATGAATGTAGTGTTGCCATGACTATTGCGCTGTGCCACTACACTATGCAATTTTGTCCCTCAAACAACAGTGTCACCGCGCACTTCTGTACCAGCGAATGCAATGATTTGTACGTTAAATGTGGTCAGTTTATTCTGCAACTTGAGGAATATGTGAATAACATTCCAAGGGACGAAGAGTTTTCATTCCCTCGTTGCTTTGAGCTAAATAACGCTTCTGAGTTTAGAGTGTCATCAAATGAGGCATGCACTAAGCTTGGCCTAGGTCAGTACAAAACTATCTTGTGTATTATAGTAAGCTTTATCAGATCGACAACTCCTCAACTATCTGCTTGGAACCACTTACTTTGCATTATTGTGACCTTATCACTTTTAATGTTCAAACATAGCTGTGTACGAAGGAACGAGGAAGTAGGCAGTTTGAGGAAGCGAGCCACGCTCAGTTCCTCTAGCAACCTTGCTTGATTTTAAAAGCAGAAGAAGATTGGGGGGAGTCGAAAGAGCAGCGCAAGCAACCCAAGCTCCACAAACAGCCCAAACATACAAGCAAAACACCACGAAACTCTGATCAGGAAATTTCGGTGAAAATCTAGTCCCTTTTCGAACCCCTTGGGGTTTTGTGTCACCCTATCCTTTAGAAATGAGGTTTCGAAAGGAGCAAAAAAAATTAAGGGGAAAAGATATAAAATGGAATTTCGACGTGCCTTTTTTGTCTGTTTTAGTTTTCTTTTTTTCTCACGTGGTCACTGATTACTAAAATTTTAAATCAAAGGGAACGTTTCCTAACTTCTTTTCACTCTAATGCCGGTTCTTCTAGTTTAGACTATACACCCATCCCTGAAGACGTTTTAATTAAAATTATGCTTTCTCTTTGTATTTTCTCAAGAATTTTCGCCATTTTCTTCGACGCAAGCTTCCCGGGAAAGAAATTTGCCGTATGACGCTCCGCTTTTGTCAGGTATGTTGTGGACTGCGCAATTGATTCACAAGCCAGTCCTTTTCTCTTCGAGCAAAGCTCGGAAAACCACAACTCATCTTTGAGAATATGTAAAAGACACGCGCACGTTGCCGGTTATAGTCAAGGCAAATGATTACTGTATACTAAAACTAACCTCCCCTCCCCTCCCACACCCGTCGCACACGCCCCCGCATGATCGTAAACCGGTTTCACTCGTTCGTGCTGCTTGACTCCAGTGCCCAGTCTTTCTCATCGATGTATTGTTTCCGGTTCAGTAACCTTCATGTTTGTTACCTACCGTATCTGCTCATTTCCGATTACTTGTGTCAAGTCATAGTTAACGAATTCTCGTTGAACATGCTAACTTCCTGGAGTAGTAGAGAATAAGCTTGGATGCTGGTTTTCTCGAAGAAAAGGCTGTTATATTGAAACTCCGAATCGACAACGGCGGGATCTGGTTGTTACAGAATCCCTAACCAATTAACTGTCTCTAGCTGGTCGTCGCTGGCCTTACCGTAACATAGCTAAGCATGGAGAAGTTTGTACAACATTTTGTAGGATTATTTCTGTTAGGATTATTCACGTCCTGTGCGCAAACTGAAGGTAAGTCCTTTATACTCTGCAGTGTCGTTTTCTAGATTGCTAAGCGTTATTGAAGTGGTTAACAAATCTTGTCTTATGTCGCAAATTTACGGGACACAGAAAATGAGCAAGTGAACATCGCGCACGTCCTGTTATCGATTGACGATCGCTTCATTCAGCAAGAACTTACGTGATTATAAATGAAATTGCCCTTTTGTGCCTGAAAGAAGGATAATATAGTCTAACAGAGAAATCTTTTCTGAGCCATCCCTGCAATCGGAGATTTAAATATTGCGAACTTACACGATCACGCGATGAAATCAACAAACCCGTCCATTGTAATACATTAGTATCTAATAGATTTTAGCTGGTTTTATCAGTCAGTTAGGTTTTGCTGGTCATTAGTTGCGTTTTATTGGAATTCTTTTTCCCTGCTTGCGTGGCAGAACGGTATTCTCAATCTTCGCTCAACATGATCTGACCTTGAGTAAAGTACATGACGTCGAAATGGACAAGGTGCAATATCCATTTACCAGAAGAAATATATCTTAGACGATATCACTTCTATATTTGGCCTTATAAACAAACTCAAGGTTTTGGAGCTGAGTCTACGCTTTTTCTTGTACAGTTATTCCTTGTTTTGAGTCTCTACGGCGTTTTTGCTTGCATCGCTTCGCGTGGATGAGTTATTAACTATTGAATCTTTTGTTTGTATTTGTTAGTGGATTGCAATATC
Organism: Porites australiensis; assembly: GCA_022179025.1. Lineage (NCBI taxonomy): Eukaryota > Metazoa > Cnidaria > Anthozoa > Scleractinia > Poritidae > Porites > Porites australiensis. Next base: position 30,226 of record BOPM01000698.1, on the reverse strand, counting down.
GCATAATTTAAGATTTAGACAAAGAAAACACTGATTTAAAATGCAAATCTTTGTTTTGCAAAAGAAGTGTTACACTTTAGAGGCCAAACTTTGTAGTAGGTAGAATTTATAGGTGCGCTCGGATGAGACAACTGGAATAGAATATGATATATTTGCGAACTTTCGAACTTTTCGGTATTATGTCCGGGGATGGAGCAATGTCACGTCTCTCAGGGATCGAATGTTTATCTTTCCCTTTCGTCATGTCAGTACTGCAAAATCGTGTTCCGGTTTTCCTGTGACAAGATTTGAAATAAATCGTGCTTGTCTTCGAGATAAATTCTTAGAATGAGTCAACAGAGTGCGGGTTTCGTTTCCTTTCGATCCCTTGCTGTTTAACGCGGCGTAAAAAGGAATTTTCAATTTCTGTTATGCCGGTTTATACGCTCTGAAAGCCAGGTTAATTTGCGGTATAGTGGCAAAGTACTTTAAGTGCGATCGACACACCCATTCTAACTAACAGACCGTTTCTCTAAACCCCCCCGGTGGTTTACTTGGAAATTTCTGTTGACTAGGAATGGAATTTCTTCATACTCGCAGATTTGACAAAACTCTCGTGCATCGAGAAAACGCCAGACAAATTCGATCCAAGCATGACAGTGCGTTCCCTCTCACTTCGCTATCTCATGAATTCGAAGTGTTAACTTTACCCAGTGGTTCACAAAGTTTATTTTCAAAACACAATGGGTAGAATTCGAGTTTCAGTAGTTCAAATTGTAAATGAGAGGGGACAAAATGTCAATGTGGTCGCGGCATTGGAAATTCATTACATTAGGGTTTGTTTCAACAGTCCAAGTTCTTTTTCGCCGTTGCAAAGAAATAACAACAAATAAATAAATAAATGAAAATATGGTTTGAGGACTCCTTTAGGTCTTTTCCGGGGTGAGAAACCAGTAAGGATAAAGTTTAAAAGTCAATTAGTCACGAGACAAGACAGATTAAAATATAGCGCTAACAAGTGATCTCGACACTGACTGCAATGACAAGTTCTGCTTGATGGCTCTTAAGGAAGTTTTAGTTTTGCAGCCAACAGATATAATTTTTCACTTTTTATGCCTTATAACTTTTAAATGTTCGGCTTTTTCAGGGCGAAAGTTTAACAGCTACGGATACATATTAAAAAGATCCGTGTAATGATATTTAGCCATATTTAGCCAATGCAGCTGGCCGCGAATTTGTGTGAGACAGTTCAGTAATTGACATCCCAGTTGAGTTTAAGTATGGTTGAATTAATTAGAACTAGACGAACAACACCCCACGTCTTTTACACATTCGATGCGCTCGAACTTAAAAAAAAAAAACAGAAAAAAAGCCGTTTTGGCTCGTAATAAAACTGTAAACATCGCAGTAATTTGAAGCAACACAATAAATAGCAGAGAAAATATGGGAAGCGCAAAAATGGAACTGAAAAGAATAAACGGATTGCAATTACGGCTTTTTAAAAGCGATCACTCCAGCAGTCTTTTTGTCATCCACACAACGCTCCGCATAGGCTAACATTTTCGCGGTATGAGTTGGCGAGCGAAAAGTAGCCTACTTTTCGCTCGACATCTCATACCGCGAAAATGTAGCCTCTGCTCGCAGGGTACGCTCCGCAGACATTACCCTGCCTTCAGAGGTCCGTTCAGGAAATATCCGTAGCTAGAATGAAATAAACCGTGCGAGCGGTTTCATAAAGTTATTTTGAACTTCGCTTATAATTAGTGTGATTGACATTACTGAACATAATAGACTGGATTGACCTGACACACCCCCTTTACTTTGGAACCCTCTTTGAGCAATCATGAATATGTAACTTCATTTATTTACTTATTTACCGGACGCTGGCCAAGTGATGTATTTGCACTTTGTTAAATACAGTGCATGGTTCAGTGTGATGCGCATTTTGAAGCTAGTAAAAAAAGAAGTTTCATCTTGTATGCTAGAATTTCATTCAAGGGCGATGCAAGCATGGGCACGTTCAAGCACAAAGATATGTCAAGCATCCAACTCAAAACATTTTCTTCTTTGTTTATTTTTCTTGTTGCTGATTTTGCGCTTGACTCTCGTCGCTCGATTCATTTCGCAAGCACGTAAGTCACACACTTCTACCTTTTGAAGTGTAAACGTGCCTTTGTGCTTGTGTTTGCCTTTAACTCGTACAGACCAGGACAAAACAAGTGCAAACTCAAGGTGACAATAGCCTGCAGAACAGGCGTTATTTTTTTGCGTTTTTTGGGCGAACGAAGCAGGAAGAAGGCGTGGAGCACAAGACACACGCGACGGGGGAACGCGTTGTCGTCTAGCATTTTGGGATGTAGGTTGCTCAAACGGACTTGTGTACTCTGTGCTTGCGTTTGCTTCGAATGGGTGAACATCTCTTGTGGATCCTTGTGCTTACGATTGTTTCGAAGATATCCTGGGCCAAAAATAAACAAAACAGGGCAAGCAAATAAACAAGCGAACAAACAAAACCTAGAAAAAAGGTTATGGGCGTTTGCCTAGCACTCTTTTAGTTTTCGCTTTCTATCCACATTGTAGCTTGTGTCAGTCTACAACCGTCGTCATGCCTAATCTCGTATCCAGATCTCTTGTCGGCAAAGTTCGTCTTTAATAGATCTGGGTATGAGATCACCGCCATGCCCTCCTCAATGCTTTGTCTTAAAACAGGGTTTTTTTCTCTATATTTTCAGCTGCGCTACACAACTGTTCTGCGATACAACCTGAGGAGAAAGTTGGATGTGTTCTCCCAGATCCTGAGAATCCAAATGCCACAGTTTGTTTATTTCTCGGCTGTTGCTGGAATTCAACTGAAGAAAACATAAAATTAAAATGTTTTACGAAAAGGTAGGTTTTATCTTTAAATGGAATCTTGAGGGGAGGGGGCCACTCCATGTGCTGTGATGGTCTCTAAATATTGGCCGGTCATAAAGTGCAGCCCATTTTCCTTTCAAGTAAAAACATGCACGGGTCGTACGCGTTGTGTAGCCCGCAGTGCAGGCGTATTTTGGGCGGGCGAAAGTAGCTTGCGTAGAAGTAGTGGGCGCAAGAAAGAACGAGCGCGCGAGAGGGAGACACGTGTTTTCCTCTCGCGCGCTCGTTCTTTCTTGGGCTGCTTGTTTATGTTTGTACTGTTGTAACCGCCATCTTTGATGTTATGACGGAGAAAGATTAGGGAGAGTAAAAATAGTAACCCTTAGGGTAGGTGCTAGGACGAAAGACTCGCCCCATGTTCTCCTCTCTTTTGGAGTTTCAACATGACGCTTTCGCGAGCAAAACATGCGCGCGCCCGAAGAAAACGCCTGCACTGCAGGCTAGTCGCTGTGTGAACCGTGCTTATAACAAAAAAAAAAAGCTGAATGTTCAGACCTTTTGTTAGACATTATTAATATAAAAAACAACAACAACAGCAACCAAAACAAAAGAGAACCTTACCTTTTGTTGGCCACGTTTTGGATTATTTGTTATCCACGTGAATTAATGCCATTCTGTAAGTGAATAGTCCAGTTTCGAATTAAAAATCACCGCCGAATACCAATATTAACGACACATTCGTACAGGGTTAGCCTCTACGTAAAGTAAAATATTCAGAAATTCTGGCAAGTAAGTGTTTGAAATTTGAATATACACAATAGACAGAGTAATAAACAGGTCATTTTCTTGTTGGAATTTGTAAATATATTACTTCAGATGGAGGCTAAGGCTGTAAAAAATGCGTCTTCACTTCTATAATTCAGCGGTCATAGCGAACTCGAAAATGAGCTATTACAGAACAAACACAGTTTCATAATGTGAGTTTTTTCCTAAAGCTGCCGTCTTTTACATATCTGTTACTCACTGTTATGTGAACAGAAAAAAATTATTGAAAAAAATCACCCCTGGTGGGAGTCGAACCCACAACCTTTGAATTAGAAGTCCAACGCGCTAGTCCATTGCGCCACAGGGGCTGGCACATTTCCCTTTCCTATTGCTTGAATAATAGGGGAAAAAGGCGGTTTAGTTTGTGCCCCCGGGGGGGTACTTTAGGGATTTTTGGGTGGGGATGTGCCGCTGGGACCCTGGAACCCTTAGCCTATACTAGAGCTCGTTCAAGAGAATTTTGCTACCCTATACTAGACTAAACAGCCAAAATTCCCCCCCCCCC
>BOPM01000697.1:172150-184778 GCA_022179025.1 Porites australiensis | reverse complement strand
CATGGGTTGTTTTTACTCTTTTTGGAGTTAATTTAACTCTGAAAGTGGAGTAAAAATTTTAGGTACAGGATAACTCCTTTTTTGGGGTTATTTTAACTCCTCAATATCTGGGGTCACTTTTACTCCTGAAAAAGAGTTCTTTAAACTCCTTTTTGGAGTTAAAATAACTCCACGAAAAATAACTCCACTGTAAGGAGTTAAATTAAGCCCCACTAGAGGAGTTATTATAACTCCCTGAAAATTACGGTGTACAAACTGAATATATTAACTTTTGATTTGTTTTTAGCATTTAGAATGTATCTTAACGACTGAACTATAGCATTTTGATAGAATTATAGTATTTTGTAAGTTGCTGTGTTTTATTTACAATAAAATGACTTACTTGTTGACTGCGTGTTTTACATGTTTTTTCTTACGTTGCGAGAAGCTCTTTTCTCGAGTTGTCTGAACTGGACTCAAGCGCGGGGGAGGAGGGTGAGGCAGTCGTCAGAGCACTCGTCACCCGTCACTCGTCACTCGTCTCCAACAACAACAATAACTTTATTTGTCCACGGTTAACAATCATCAGTCAAAGTGAACTACTTAAAAAAATCAACTTATTTAACAGATTTAGAACTTTAACTAATTAAACATGCCCGCTTGCCGCAGCTCATCAGTTTGGCCTGGGACCCCGTTTTTTTGCATTTTCCCCCACTGCGCAGCCTGGCCTCAGGCTAAAACAGGTGAACTATTTCACAGCACCGATCCTTTGTAGCTAAAACTGTTTTTAACATAATTGGTACAGGGCAGTGGAATAGTTAGTTTGCCCTCGGATTCCCTGAGGGAATAACAGGAGACTTCATTACGAAGGGAAAACAAGGAATTCAAATATTCAGCGGGGCAAGGCCATTAATTAAAGTCTCCAATCAATGTTGCCTGAATTCAGGTCTCGGTATGTACGCCATATATGGGCTAGGGCTGGTTAATTTCGCGAACGCACCAATGACCACGCTAAATCAAAGAAAATCGCCACCCAAGAGGAAGTCTGACGCGCGGAGCTCTCTCTATCTTTCGCGCGTCACCTTTCTCGCAGGTGACGAGGAAACTGACAGACTACTCGTAGTCAGACTGTTAAGACTACTTTCTTTCTTTATTTTTTCATGAAAAAATAAATAAATAAACGTGTGGCTCTGTGGTTGTGGAGTTGAGCTTTCTCTGGAAGCAAAATATTTAAGCGGCGTACAATTTGAATTTCACATTCTCAAAGAGTGGACATGACTGAGCTGGATAATTCTTTCAGACGCGATCATGAGGTGCCCATTGATTCAATGCGCGGACTTAAATGGCGTTGAAAAACTCGCGGAAGTGAGGAAGAGTGGTATTCTCAACATTTCCGAGTTGCTGATTGTCCTTGTCGAAACGGCAGAGCTGGAGCACACCAAGTCAAGCACTTAAATACTAAAACAGCAATTCGAAAGTAAAGCTGTTGCTTGACTGGGAGCCAGCGAAAATCCTTTAACAAGGGAATGATGTGATCAAATTTTCCAGCCCCGCTCACAATTGTACAGGCGAAATTCTGTACAGCTTTGAGTTTGTCCAGATTAGATTGGGTGGTGCTGCTCCAAACAGAGGAGCAATAAAATAGCTGACTAAAAACTAATACGTTTATGATAATAATCAAAGTGGTTTTGTCAAAAAAATGCTTAACACGATTGATTTGGCCTAATCGAGACAAACATGAGGATACAGTAGAAACAATATGCTCATTAAATGTTAAATTAGCGTCGAGCATCGTATCAAGGTCGCTAGCAACTGTAACAGGTTCCAGTTCCTTCCCCAAAAGAGAGGCGAAAGTCATTTATCTTCGTAGTCATTTGTCTGCTGCCAAACACGACAAGTTTTCTTTTCTCTGGGTGAAGTAACAGCTTATTACTGAAACACCAATCCCAAATTCTTAAAATGTCCTTGTTCATCCTGGTCATCACTTCTTCTTTATCCTGGAGTTGAAAGGACATTGGAAGTTTGGTTTCATCAACATAACATTTTGGTGAACAGTTTTCGGGAATCGAAGGGAGGTCATTAACATAGATCCTAAATAGTAATGGACCCTGGATACTACCTTGTGGGACGCCAGAAATGTCAGGTAGCTTGAATTGTCCAACAGGGTTGTGTTTATTCGCACGGCTTATTGGTATCGTGAAGTCAAGTAGCTCCGGAACCTTTCAAGTACTGATACTGAAGCTCCGATATCTTGTAATTTGTCCAGAAGTATTTGATGGTTTAAACCATTTTAACCATACTAAACTGAAATACTGTCAAAAGCTTTGCTCATGTCGAGAAGAACGATGGCAGTTAGTTTCCTTTCCTTTTATCAATGGCACTCGGGATTTCATCGGTGGTCTGAAAAACTGATGTTTCCGTTGAATGCCACTGTTTATTGCCTCTTTGTCTGGATGTTAAACGACCTGTTGCAAGTAAGTATAACATGAATTGTCAGCTGAATTGTTTGTGTGCTACACGTTCGCAAACTTTTGACAGGACTAGGAGCGGTGAAATCGGTCTGTTATTGTTCGGGATTTCATGGCAGATCTCCGTTTTTGAGTATGGGTATCACTTCGGCTACTTTCTGCACTCTATTGCCTTGAAGGTGAACTACTATGACAGTGGGTAGGTTCTCGGCACAAATGAACATTGACCAAGGGTGTAATTCGATTCCTTTGCCAGTTTAGTGATCTTGGAGACGGTATTCTTTTCCCAAGCGGAAAAAGAATTGATTGAATTCATCGGCAACGGTTCTGTCATCTTTAGTAAAAGTCCTCTGAGAGGCGGACTTCTTAGGTACGCACATTCGGATCGCTGGAGTTGTTTCTGTTGTTTAGAACTAGTTCCTCAATAAAATCTTTCTCAACCGCTCTGATCTCATTCTTAAACTTTCAACACAGAGTTTTGTATGCTTACCAGGCGTATGGGTCTTTAGTATTTTTGGCTACCTTTTTCACCGATCCTAGATCTCATAAGGTTGCGCATTTCGCTCGTTACAAAGGGGTTCAGCCGCCCGCCAATTTTGACTGTCGTTAAAGGGGGTGTCTGTAAAATGTGGAAGGATACCTGCGGATGGCGGATGCGGATGGAAAAATGAGGATAGTAAAAGGAGGATGGAAAAAATGTGGATAAACTAAAAAAAAATAAGAATAAAACGAGAAAATGCAGATAGCAAAAAAAGAAAAAAACAAACAAACACAAAAAGGAAAAAAAGAAAGAGAGAAAGAAGGGAAAAAGACGCTCCGTTCCTCCTCCTTAGAACCGCTGTCAAAATCTACATGTATTCGCCTCTCTTAGAAGCGGACTGAGAGGTAGAAAACTGATTTCATTAAGTAATCGTCAATACCTAAAGCAAAAACTAAATCTTCCTGATTTTACTTTTAAATATAAAACCGTTTCTTTTTAAATCTCTCCGGGAATCATTCATTATTATTAAGGTAGTAATTAAAAAGGAATCCACCCACTGTTCTAGTTATTCAAGACTAAATAGAAGGAAAAATTTAGCTCAAAAAAGTTGCCAAAGTAGGACTTGACGGGGACTAGCACAGTTCCACTGCATGACAAACAAGAATTCATTGACTTCTTTTCCTTATCTTCTTTCTATAATTCTCAATCTTAACCAAAGTTCATCACATCCAGTGCAAGCTTTAGTTTCAACCCTCTATAGTCTAAGCTATTCCTGGACATTTGAGCGAGTAACTAGCTAAGGGGTGTGGAACCAATCAGTAGGAAGTGTAATTTTGCGATAATATGCATAGAAAACTGGAAATAAGCCAAAATATGGCGGGAAAAGTATCCGCCCGTGTGATAGAAAAACAGTGAAACCGAAGAGATATTCGCAAACAAATGTCGAAGGGTAACGTAAACTTTACAAGCACTTTACTACAAGCACTTTACTACATGATAAACAACAGAAAAAAAAGTTAAAAATACTTTTCAGCGCAAAATTTAAGAAAACTAAAAGATAAAAATGTTACGCCATTAGGCTGCGCCAGAATTTCATTTATCATTTTCATTTAAGTTCTTTCATTCTTTTCCCCTTAAGAAGCAGTTAGTTTTACACCTGCTTTAGTTTGTTTATTTCAGTATACATCATGACGTAGCAGTGGCGGATCTAGGGAAGGGGCCTGGGGGAGCCGGGCCCACCCCTTCTTTTAAGACTAAACTTCGGCCCCTCCCCCTCCCCCCCTATTTTCTCAAGATCTGGATCCGGCACTGTGTAGCAACAGAGGCAAACACTAACTAAATGTAACATCGCAATATCTTAACTTTGCAAAAACAAAGGTCAAAAGTTTACGAAAGAGTTCCTCGGTCTAACGCTGTACCATGGAAACTGTAAATAATATCAAAACCCTGATACACCGTAATTAACAGGAAAGACCATGCAACAATACTTGCCGCAACTTTATCCCAAGTTTGTGCTGTAAAAAAACGATTAAAACTTGTCATTTAACTTCAAAAATTTAGTTCTTTAACAAAAGGTAACAAGTATAATCTCTAAGTCATCTTCACGAGCTAATCGGACAAACCCAAATTCATTCTAAGATAGGCACGATGCTAGTACGATATGCAGTTCAAGTCCTACATACTACCTATTGTTTTCTTCTGTTTTCTTTCTTCTCTTATTTACTACTTTGAGTTATAAGACTGCTAGCATGTATTTTGAGTGAAGATGACAATCTGACTTTGGGGTATCCATTCTAGTCACAACCTATTTGCTTGTACATATATGTGGTAATGGCTGTGACCGTCGGAGGTGCGTAGGCTCTCTGGACTGTTGTAACTGTCTCGGATCGCTGTGCCTTTGACTTTCCACCCTTTCGTCGTTGCGTCGAAGACTTCTCTTGATCTCCCTTTCTCCCCACTGTTTTTGAAGTGTCACTTGTTAGGAAACTCGTAGCAGTAATTGTCTGAGGGCTTCTTCTGTACCAAGAAATAAACTTCTGCATGAAGTGTGCCGCATTTTTCAGCCACAGCAACAGAATGACAGCATATCTTTGCAGATCTGTATCTTTCGCATTCCTCACAAACTACTTTTCCATTAGTTTGCTGAAATACAAAGTATGGTCTCGTACCATTGTCATTTTTGACGACAAATAAGCTCCCTTTAGTCTATAGTTTGTTGACTCACAAAGTGACCTCTCAAATAATCTAGGCTTCCAAATATTAAACAACTGTATTAGCCCTAACACCACCCAATTACGTTTTGGATGATAAGTGTGAAATGACAAAAAATACCTAAATAAACTGAAGAACTGCACTGTATGGCCTCTAGAATTTCAAGAACACTGCCAATCACAATTTAAAGACTGATTATTTTCTATTTAATTTTGACTTTAAGACTGAAAAACATAAAAAACCGACTTAACAACCTGTTTTTCTTCTTCGGTTTATGACCTTAGCTGTGAGAGTGTGATCAAGTTTAAAAATGAAGAGAGGCTGATCTTAGGCCAAAGTATATATTTTTCTGGTTTCTCAAGTTAACTTCTTCCACCGAAGAAATATCAAAGAGGGCATGTACGAATTATTGGCCTGTGGAGTCAAGTGTATCCATACTTCCTCCGTACATTTTTTCGAAAATGCATTATATTTCTTAGCCTGAGTATCAGGCGTTTCTAGGGAAAAGGGGAAAGATAGAAGCGAAAAAGGGAGAGAGGTGAAGGAGAGAAACTTCCTTTCTCTTCTCCCCCTCCCCCATCCCCCATAGGAAGGCCTGATACTCAGGCTATATATTTGTCGTTTGTGAGGACTGTGATAATCATGGTGAAGAATTTATAATAAGAGAGCCAGGGTAAACTTTTTATTGCTCTGTTCCGTTTATTAAACATTAAAAAGGAAAATCCGGCAAATGCTTTTCAAATTCTTCACAAAGCTTCCAAAACAGGCCAAAGACGCTTCTTCTCTTTGGGACTTTATTTCCCGAGAGAAAAAGAACAAATCTCCTGAGAATATCATTCACGAGATTTGCATTAATTTATAGTGATAAATAATTCGATCAGTCGATTGACTTGGTTCTTATTTGCTTGCCCTTCGCCCCGCTACTTCACTGGCTAAAAACCAAGTAATAGTGGAATAAGTAATTTATTTCGTAAGATTTCCTTACAGCCTCATAACATTTATTATGCAAGATACATGTTTCGATTCTATTCATAACAAAAAAACTATTTGTGTGAAATACTGAGTATGAAATTGCTGCATGCGTGATAAATGTATGGAGCTATAAGAAAATTCTACCTTCATTTCGCAATTTAAAAGTATAACAGGGAGAAAAGAACAATTCCTTTTTCTACTTCGGACATCCAATTTTTTTTTAGTAACACAAAGTGTAAGGTGAATTGACGGGCACTATTTACTTATTTAGATCTGAGGAATCTTCACGAGCACCGATCTTGAAAAAACTGTGATCATAGCTGATGTACAGGTGAATATAAACAGCTGTGCAAAGCGAATAAATTAGCGTACCTTTATACGCTGATTTTCAAAGAGCCTTAACTATGATTATAAAGCCGTTTTAAAAAGCACAAAAGGAACCGTCTATAGAGGGTTTTTCTGTAGCATTAGACTAGATCAGTCTTTTTAAATGACTTATAGTCTGGATATTACAACTCTTCTGCTAGTCTTTCATCTGTGAGTCCGAGAAGATGTCGTGGGTCTGTTATAACCATTGAACTGACTTCTGGCTTGCGGGTGACAAACAAAAGTTGAAAGCCTTTATTATAATAGTACTTCTTGCTCCGTCAATCATCTTCGTCTCATCTTACCAGTTGTCAGAATATCTCGATTGATTCAGTTTCTCACTTTTTTGTCTTACAAAAAAAACTGTCTTTCAGTGTATACGGTTTATATGCCTTTTTTGTATATTTCTAAGCGAACGACTAGACGAACGTCTTCATTTGTTCAGTTGTTAAGACAGATCTCAGTTTCCCGATTCTGCCTGATCTTGGCCTTGACTGCGTTCCTCTTCTTCTTCCGAATAGTTACCCAAAAGGAGTTCGTTAAGTTGGTCCTGTTTGGCCAAAAAACGGAAACATATAATGCGACCAGATAGATGAACAATAAATAGAACCAGAGCATGGCAGGAAAATACGATTCCAGAGAGCTCCATATTTCCTGATGTGTTTTCCCAAGGTCTGGTGCCATGAAGAATTGAAGCAATCTGGAAAAACCAACTTCCCTGTAAGCTCAGTAAATAAGACCTAGAAAAACTCACAAAGGGGGCAAACCGATCGGAAACAACAGCTAAGAAGAAAACGAGGGCAGTAACAAAAACGAGAATGTAAAGAATACAATGAACATGCACGTTGAGTTCATCTCTTCCGTGAAGATGGAGATAGAACATGAATCCTTCCACCCAGAAAGCAAGTGATAGTACTAAATAGTCGAATTTTGGTGGAAGGGGTAGAAAGCGATACCACATTATGAGATCTACGATACCGCTCAACCCAAAGAAACCGTACATAAGTGCGTGTCCGTGATTGCGTAAGTTCTTGGTTAGGAGTTCGCCCTGTTCGTCATATAATTTCGCCGAGTTGTTAAAAGGCATTTCAACCAAGATTCCGATTGCTGATAAGACCACTTTTATCATTGGCTCCAGTGGAATTTTAGAGAGCGTCGGACCCGGGCATTGATACCACACGAGTTGGAATCGGTTGGATCGCCTTTTCCCCTTCTGCTTATCTTTAGCTCGGAGTGTTCCGCTGCGGCGGTTCATTTGCAGGACATCTCCAATAAACCACCACACGGAGATGGTTAAAAACATTGTTCCTGCCACAGCATGGCCTATGAACCCTCTCATCTTGTTTCAGGAGCTGGAATAATGAAGTTTGGCTAAAACTCAGTGACAGTGAACTTGCTACGAGCTACAAGTGTGGCTGACTTTGACGAGGCAAGTGACGAGGCAGAAATAGGTGCATTTCATTACGTTCGTGCTGATATTCTTTGAAGCCAAAAAATACGGCATAGATAACGGTTCCTTTGATCACCTTGGAAACAACATTAAGTGAACATTTGAGGAAGCAGCCAGCTGAATTAGGGTGCTCACAGAGAATAAGCAGTCATTAGTTACTAAGTTACGCATTGGCTACAAGGCAATCCAACAATACTGAAAGAAAACCTTAACAGAAAATTACTACTTTGAAAACTCCTTTTAATTCTTGATAGCAAGTGATTAATTACATTTAATTAAAATAAACAAATATTGTGATTACTGAAAATTAATGTTAATTCTCTCATCAGTCGATAGGACACTTCCGCTCAATAATCTGAACAAGCATTTGAATGACACGGTAATAACGGCTGAGTATTTTAAATTATTATATAAACTTCAGTGTTTTACAAGGATTTCTACCACCGAGAAATGTGGTATCTGAACACACGTAAAAATACGATATTTTTACATGTGAAATTATTGATATTTGATAGTTTGAGAACATTTTAACCATTTATCTTGTCTTTTATATTTTGAACAAGATACCGGACATTTTTAATATTTGTATTTATTTTTTACTGTACTTTGTAGAGTTCCGAGTTTACACTGGAGTATTTTAAACAATGAATTACATTTATCTTGTTCACATTCGATATCTCACTCGTTCGCTGCGCTCACTCGAAGATAAATTCCATATCTCCGCGCGACCATGTATTATTCTCTATGTATTCGAGACTGAGATTTAGCCAACTTCATTTCAGCACTTCCACAAAGATGAGAAGGTTCATAGGCCATCCGTTTAGTTCCGTTTGGTGGTTTATTGGAGACGTCCTGCAAATGAATCGCCGCTGCGGAACAGTTTGGAAGTTGGTTTTTGCACATTGGTTTCATTCTTTTGGAAAAACACCCCAGAAAATGTGGAGCTCTCGGAATTTGTTTTTTCTTTACATTTACTGATTATATTTATTCTTTATGCATCTATGTGGTCGCATTATATGTTTTCGTTATTTTGCCAAAAAGAACCACAACTGATCGAACCCCTTTCGGGGAACTATTCGGAAGATGAAGAGGAACACAACTAAGGCCAAGACCAGACAGAATGCCGGATAGTGAGATCTGTCATAACACGAACAAATGAGGATCCTTTTTCTCGTTGTCGGATGAGAGAAAAAAATGCGAGTGCATGTACTGACCCCAAGCAAGTGAGAAACCAAATCAAGCGGAACATTTTGATAATCCCGGGGCAAACAAGAATAAGATGGCTGGCGGAGAAAAAAAAGCACTGTCTAATGGCGTTTTAGCTTTTTTTTATCAGTGGAGAAAGTCAGGACTAGTTTCTAGGACTCAGTTCATTAGCTAGGTTATTACCTGCTTCTCATTACCGGACTCGGAGAGAAACTGAGCTCTATAGAGTTGTAAGATCCAAAGTATATTAACTCATGTACTGAAAGATTGATCCTATTAGGTCAGTTACGTGTTTAAGCTCTGTTTAGTACTTTAAGCTCTTTGAGAAATTACGGTAAATAGATTGGAGGGAAGCCTTCTATAGACTCTCCGTAACTTTTGGTGTTTGAAACAGCCTCAAGAATCCATGCAAAACTGTTATTCATTTAGAAAGACTGACGCTACTTTGTCAGTGATTAAAGCTCTTTACAAGTCAACTGGCACAGAAAAAAAGCTTCCCATAGACTAAAAATTCGTATCCTGCTGCCTGCAGAATACGAGTAATTGAAACCGCCTCTTGACGACATTGGGCTCTTTGAAAACTGTTTAAGGTCTGCTAATTTATGCGCTTTGCACAGCTGAATATGTTCACCTTTATACCAGCTATAATGATATCACAGTTTTTTTAAAATTAGCGCTCACCAACAAGGCAAAATAAACTTAGTAAAGATTGCTCGTCAATTCACTTATACGCTATACGTTATTGATTTCCGAGACAGTGCTTAGGAAGTCTGAAATGCAGCCAAAATACAAAGAAAAACAAGAAGACGCTAAAGGTAAGCTTCAAAAAGCGATATTTAATGTACATTTTGCTAATTTAGTGAGCAAAAAATATTTCTCCATACAACGTCTTAGGTCGTCTTATAATTTTCTTGCTGTATGAATAATTAATTAGCTTAGATGGGTAATGTTAACGTTGTTTTCGGGTTCTTGGCTTCCTAAGAGGCCTGAAATGCAGTCAACACACAAATAAACATAACAAAACACGAAAAGGAAAACTTTAATGTACGTTTCGCTCAATTATGGAGAAATAGGATAATTCTCATACAACGTCTTATAACTATTGTCGTATGAATAATTAAGTAGGATAATGTTGTTCAGGGCTCTCATAGTGAGCTTGGGCTACCTGTGGGAAAGGTAAACAGAGTGATCGAGAGCCTAGTCCTTTTGGTATTTTCTACTGACCGAAATGACGCATTCCTACCCTATCATATACTTCAGCTAGGGAAATCTCTACCCATTTTTATACCTGAAGCCTAAAAAAGTCGTACCCCTTTCGCTCGGAGCCTCCCCATATAGGCCTTTATGTGGAGTACCCCCCGGGATAAAAAGCGCCATATGTGACCTCCTAAATGACACTCTTATCTAATGCCCACGCTAGCCTGTGTACAGACGTCCCTTCCAAGACAGTTCAAAAAATTGAATGAGTTCATTTTCATCCAGTCGGTTCGCAGTGTATAAAATTAAACCTTATAAAAATACTACTGATAACAAACTAAAAAAAACCTTTTCTTGGCTTAAAAACTCTGTCCACGACGAACTAATTTTTTTGGTTTAGTTTAGACAATTTAACACTGAGCGGCCGCTCTAATTACACAATGGTACAGCACGCGATTAAAACAAATTTCAGATGCGCTGAAGCTTTTCTCCTACGAACGGGACGATTTTTTTTATTGTTGTCCTTAAAAATAGAGACAAGCTGTCAACAAAACAAACAAAGTTCAGATAAACTAGAGATACCGTGTGGCACGAAATTTTTCCGGTTCTAATTTTTGCGATTTTTCCGATTTTTCCAGCGATCCGCAAAATTAAGTTCCCGCAAAAAAAATTAACGCAAAACTTTTCCCCCAAAAATTTACTCCAGAGTAAATCATACTCTGACTAAAATTTGCCAAACAAAAATACAGTACTGAGAAATCGTGTCTGTTCAATTACAACTCGCCTCTTTCATTCAATGAATTGGTTTCGTATACCATAGCTGCATTAGCCTCCCCGCAGACGTCCTTTGGGGTTCGTTCGTCACGCATTCATTTCTCCCGCGCTATTTAATTCAAGCCCATTTGAGGGGGGGAGGGGGCTTATTTAATTTAGAAAGAACGATGACATCAGTTCTCCATAAAGAAGTAGAATACAGAGTGGAAAAGCTCAAGTACAAGAAGTTTTAGGTAATGAAACCGAGGATCAGTATCACATCCGAACTTTCAGTCGGTAAATAAACCATCCCGGATTAGTCCACAGGAAATTTTACAGCCGTGATTGATTAATACAGTCTATAATTGCCAACGAGCCATCCGAGCGAAGACGCTCGGATGGCGAGGCGACAGCAGAATAGAGCCGCGCAAGACTCGGCTGTAGGCAGAAAAATTCGCGATCGAGCTTCAAAAAGTATAACCTCATGTAATATAGATTCCCCTGAGACCAAGTGGTGTGACAGTTTCAGCCAATCAAAAGGCGGTAAACTATACTTGGCACACATGTGTTCTTTCCTCCGAGGCACGCGAAGACTGAACTTGAATGTGGTACGCTTTTATTGTTTATTCACCAAAATCTGAGCCCGGCAGTCAAGGAAAATGAAAACTTGATGCATTGTATTAATTTGGGGGGCCATTAATGTAAGGTTTGAACGAAGAGAAGCTTGTAAAACAACAGTTTAATTTTCCATGTGAAACAAGCAAAAGGATCAGATTACACGAGGAGATAAGGAAAGCTTGATACGAAGAATATATAGTCGCTTCTGTTGGAAAATCTGATGTTGGGGAAAAAATCTAACAAGCAAATGGAAAAATAAAAATAAAATAAAATAATTTTTTTCGAAACCTGGCCGAAGTGAAAACAAAATACCGACGTGCCGTACATCGCATGTCCTTGAAAACATTTCAAGCAGCGAAGCGAATCATTCTAAAATTCAATCCGGAACTCGACAAAAAGCCTCGGGAAATTTTAGAGGAGGTTTAAATGATTAAACTGGACAAATATTTATCTACAAAGTGAAACCGAACCGACGCTAATTTTGTAGTGGTAAGAGAAACGATCATTTTTTATATTTCCCCCTAAGTATTACCGATCGCTTCCTCTACAAGCTGTTTTATTCTTTCAAAAAAGTATGCCTCATGACACTTCAAACTTTTATGTAGCAGGTTCGTAAAGCCTCAGCAGTCTGAGGACTGACTCCTCTCCGAACCTAGTTTATACCGCCTCCCATAGCACATCAGTTTTAAGGAAATAATCCTTTCAGGAAAAAAAGGAATCCATTCCTATGCAAAATACGCACAATTTGCTCGTTGGCACTCTATCGCTAGTTTATTAATGAAGAATAATTGGGAGAAGGAGGGGGCGGGCTTGATAGAGAGGGGGGCTTATTAACTTTCTTCCCCTGAGAAGCGGGGGGGGGGGGCTTATTAGAGGGAGGGGGCTAGTTGGACAGGGGGGGCTTATTAGAGGATTTTTTTACAACCT
>BOPM01000697.1:143000-163241 GCA_022179025.1 Porites australiensis | reverse complement strand
CAAAAAAAAATTGTTTTTGGCCCCCCCCCCCCCCCCCCCCCTCCGCTATCTCAGGGTCTGGATGACCGTCCGCCCCCATCCCCTAATCTGAAGGTCTGGTTGGTGGATAAGTTTTAACGATTATTAGACTTAAGCATGACTCTGACCGGTCGAGATGACTATTCTTTAGTTTGTAATGATTCAATAATGTCCCCGTCGGATATGATCAACTTGTCACGGCTAGCATCCACTACTATTTTTCATGACTGATTTAAAATTCTATTCCATGTAAAGACCTAAGACCTAAGATCTAAGACCCAAAACCTCATACACATTATTTTTATGGTGAATTGTCGCGGCTTACCCAATATTTTGTTTCCTGTGTCCAAGTTCGCTTTTATTATTTACTGCGTCTCATTTTCACCTTGCTGGCCGCTAGCATTTCTCATTTTCTCACCGCCGCTTTGAATTTCCATGTTTTTCTTCCTACGAAATTCGGCTCCTTCGTTTTTAATAACTCGCTCTAGCTCTTTCTCTGTTATCCACGTTAGTGTAAACGTAGAAAAAAATAACGCCGAAAAAGACACGACTTTGTTGTGGTTTTTTGTTTCTAAAAGTCCGGGCGGCCTTGTGATTTCCTTCCAAATAAAACCTTGAGTTGCATTTGGGTTGCTATACCTGTTGATTGAGTTATTTTACATTGGTATGCCTGTGGTGCGGACGGACGGTCGCTCGCTCGGTGTACGGTCACGTGATTACTAAATTTTCTCGGATGGGTAGATTACCACCAGGGCGGATAAAGGTTGGGCCCAACATTTATCCGCCCTGATTACCACAGAAGCGCCGCGCGTGGAGCTCCGCTATTAGAAAGACAGAATAAAGTCACGCAGCAAAGTTAAGTTCCTTCTCAAGAATACTCAAGTTAGACAGTGTAAGTCTGGTCCTCACTACACTGGAAACTTTGAGAAGCATGCTGCAGGGATGCTACTGCTGAACTAAGAAAAACCTTTCCTTGTTTTTGAGTTGAACAAAGGGTCTTAACACCTTCCCTTCCGTTGTGTTTTAAACGTCATAGTTTTCGAGATTTGAAGGGAGTCTTAGGTCTTAGTTTTCAGATTTGGAGGGGGTCTTAGGTCTTAGTTTTCAGATTTGGAGGGGGTCTTAGGTCTTAGTTTTCAGATTCGGAGGGGGTCTTAGGTCTTAGTTTTCGAGAATTGGAAGGGGCCTTAGGTCTTAGTTTTCGAGATTTGGAGGGGGTCTTAGGTCTTAGTTGTCGAGATTTGGAAGGGGCCTTAGGTCTAATTAGTTTTCGAGATTTGGAGGGGGCCTTAGGTATTAGTTGTCGAGATTTGGTAGGGGCCTTAGGTCTTAGTTTTCGAGATTTGAAGGGGGTCTTAGGTATTAGTTGTCGAGATTTGGTAGGGGCCTTAGGTCTTAGTTTTCGAGATTTGGAGGCGGTCTTAGTTCTTAGTTTTCGAGATTTGGAAGGGGTCTTAGGTCTTAGTTTTCGAGATTTGGAAGGGGTCTTAGGTCTTAGTTTTCAGATTTGGAGGAGGTCTTAGGTCTTACTTTTCGAGACACCCGTTTTATTCATGCCACCCTTATTTCAAGCAGATAAAATGTTACGTAAATGTTGAAACAAATAGGTTTCGAAGCTTTTCGAATTCCTACGGTGAACAGCCGAGTGACGATAAATAATATTGAGGAGAAGATCAGTACAGGATTGTTATATTATATTTTAATTGCTGTTTAACACAATTGAAATGGCAGAATACCAGTACCGTCTATTCAGTAAGTAAAATCCAACTAGTGGTCTATAATCAATGCTGCGTTCTGATTGGTTGAGCTACTACCAGCTTATATGCTATAGCCCACTGGTAGCGACTAGCGCCGGCTTTGAAAACCAAAACAATGGCGCCTGAATCGCGTTTCGCTGACTAAAGTTGTTTTAATTTGTCTCGATATTTTTGACCTGTCGAGCCACCTTAAAAGGGGATGAAGTTGTTTACAGTGTATTTGACTTAATCCAGTCAGTTGGATTTTACTAAAACAATTATTCCTCTCGTCCTCATGGCCACTGAGTCAATAGCCCTGATTCGGCCGAACTCAGAGCCCATTTGGGCTAGAGGAATAATTGTCAGTATCATTGACAACATGAGATTATGGCCGCACGCATGAATTTAATTGACTAGTACATTAAGAAAATACCCCTCAGGTCTTTCTAGCGTGTTTACAGGACGGATACAACGGTATTGAAATTCATATCTTGCTAACAGTTAATAAGCAAAGTGTGAAATTTTTCCTCAAAACACACCAGCTTGATTTTTGGGTTTAATTCGGATGCCAGTGAACACTAAGCTCAGTAGCTAGAGAACACAGTTCAGAGCAGTTTAGAACAAAGTTCACCAACAACCCGTGAACGGTAGACCTTTTATTAAGTTTTTTTTTAAAGAGTTAGACAATCATTTTCTCTTCTTTTTTACTTAGTTCTTAGAATTTTTCTTTGAATTTTTGCTGTTTAAGTCATTTCTGACAACTTAAACCTCGCTTGCATTTTTTGTATCTTAACAGTCAGCGCTTGAACTGAACTGTTAAGGAGATACCAGTGCAGACCGAGATCTTCACTAAAAGGAGTACTCAACATGTCTTCACTAATAACTGCTGTATTTAAAGCCACTATCGGCCTGTTGGTGAATAAAGGAAGAGATAAACTAGCAGAAAAGTTGAATGATGGTGATGTTACGGATCAGAAATTCCGTGGCTTGATCGTCCGTGAAATCGATGAAATAAAATCGATTTTGCATGGTTTAGCAAGAAAGGATTTGCTAGCGAGTATCAGCCTTTTTAAGGAAGGGATTGAGTTGTTGTATGAGGTATTTGAAAGTGCCAGGTCCAGTAGCGAGCATCGAGCGACAACAGCAGCTGCAACAGTTGGTGCTAAGCAATTCGATATTGCTAAAGAAATAAGGAAATTGGAACTTTCTTCCCTGGATGAGTCCGCCACGAGGAAACTTGGGAGAGCGAAGAAGAGATTTGAAGAAGCTCGTCTTGAAGCAATAAGAGCTTTTAGTAATGAAGCTTTGGAATTGTCTGATCGTCTGTTAGCTGTGCAATATCGACTGATGGCGACAATACTGGAGACGGTTGACAATCCTACCGACGCATTAGCGGGTTGTAGAGTCTGCCTTGACGAGTTACACCAAGTGCCAGCTGTTAAGGAATATTTCAAAGTTGAGTTGGAGGAAGGGTTGAGGGCTCTTTTTAACAAAGACGAAAGAAGGCAAATAATTTTTTCTGTCTGTCACGCTAATCGTGTGATCTATGATGTAATGAACATGCTCGGTAGTGTAAAAAGATGGACGTTGCCTTATGTTGAAACTGGGAAAGAGAAAGTGGATCCGCTCCGCGACGAAAGAGTTGTTAAAGCGTTGAAAAAACAAGGTAACGAGCACTGCTGTTTACTATGGTCTTTTTGTCAGGAGGGTGAAGAGAAGCACAAGCTGAAGTGGCCGTTTGGTATCGCTACAAACACCAAAGGACAGTTCCTGGTGGCAGACGATGGGGATAAAACCGTGAAGGTGTTTGATAGCAACGGAAAGATTGATTTTAGGTTTAATCCTCAAACTGATGATGCCGATACAATGTTATTTGTGTTGGATGTCGCCATTGCCGACGAGGACGACCAAATCTGTCTACTGGTCGGACTGAAGAAGCCTGGGGCTGAATTGGAGAGTGAAGTGCAGGTTTTTAACAAGACCGCTGACCTACAGCACAAGTTTCCTGTGAGGAGAGGGGCCTGGAGACTAACAGTGAGCAGCGGCAAAATTCTGCTCTTGGCAAAAAATTTTGTTGATGTTCACGGGCCGAGTGGCGAGCTTGTTTGTAGCTTTGGTGAGGGAGTGTTCAAGAGGGCAAGAGATATCACTGCTACTTGTGATGGTCGCGTCATGATAGAGGACTTCGAGGATGACAGTTTGTACTTATTTGATGTCGAGGGACGCCGGCTTGGCAAATTTAATATCAAATATGAGGGAGATGTCTATTATCGCATTGCATGTCACCCGGCGACAAGTGAAGTCGTCCTCGCTGGTTTGGAACCAGAGATACATCGCTTGACGCTGGCTATATACACTGTTAATGGTGAATTTGTTCGCAGAATTCAGCTGGATGAAAAAGTAGAGTTGTTGGGTTATATCCAGAGAATAACAGTGACCGTGGAGGGTCACATCGCTGTGGCTTTTGATGGCGGGGATGGCAAAGTAAAGGTAATAGTACTTGGTTAAAACTAAGAAATTTGAAGACACACGTCAACAGTTCTTATTTTACTTTCATGAATAAATGTCATCAAGGCAGATGTTTGAATTTAATGCTGCAGTTGGGTGGCATCACTGGACATGACTGGATTAAGTCACATACACTGTAAACAACTTCATCCCCTTTTAAGGTGGCTCGACTGGATTTTTTTGGGGGGGATACCTCCCAAGTTTGAGCATTAATTACGTCGCCATGAGTAAAGATATGGAAAAAAGGTTTCCACACCTGTATTAAATAAAGACGGAAATTTCTTATGATCTGGGTTTTATTGCAATGGAGTCGCCATGGCAACGTAACGACGCCATTTGGTTTTTTATTTGTCTTTGTATCTCTCTGCACCAGGAGTTTTTTAAGAAATCGTTTAAGGGGGTTTGTACCTGCCATAATTACCTCAATTATTGCAAAGTTTGAACAAATTTTATGATAGCGTTTTCGAAATATTTTGAAACGAAGTTTTAAGCATCATATAAACAGTGAAATAGCATGCTAACCACATAATTAGCTAATTTTTAAAGAAAACGATAAGCTTTGGAAACGTGGACGCTCAATTGTAAACACAAAATCTGGGAGGAAAATTGGTCATATTTGAGGCCCTATTTAAAGCCCTTCTTGTTTTCAATGTTCTTGAAACTTGAAGGGTATATTTATTGACGATTGGTCTCGGGATTGTCAAATTTATAAAAAAATTTTTTGAGTGGTTTTTGGAAAATGCGAAATTTGTAGGCGTGGACCAAATTAATTACGTGCAAAAACTGTAACAAAAGCAGCTAAATGCAAGTTAATAAAATTCTTCTTACTCACGATCGCCCAGAGCAATTCCCCTCTTTTTTTGTACACAGTTTTCAATGGAATCAAACCACTATGAGATGAAGCCGCGTTTCCAAAGCTTATCATTTTCTTAAAAAATTAGCTAATTATGTGGTTAGCATGCTATTTCACTGTTTTTATGATGCTTAAAACTTCGTTTCAACAAATTTTGAAAGCGCTCTCATAGAATTGGTTCAAACTTTGCCATAATTGAGGCAATTATGGCAGGTACAAACTCCCTTAAGCGATTTCTTAAAAAGACCTTTGGTACAGAGAAACACAAAGATAAATAAAAAACGTAATGGTGTCGTTATGTTGCCATGGCGACTCCGATTGCAATAAAACCCAGACCATAAGAATTTTTCATCTTTATATAATACAGTTGTGGAAACCTTTTTTCCATATCTTTATTCATGGCGACGTAGTTAATGCCCAAACTTGGGAGGTACCCCCCCAAAAAAATCCAGTCGAGCCACCTTAAGTTTACTGATGTTTGCAGTAAGTCTTGTGTTATACACTGTAGCTCTAACCTTTGAAAAGAAACCAAAACAGATAAAATGAATGAGATACATGTACAGTGCACAGGTGCTAATACGAACCTGCATTTTTTGAGGTCTGGGCAGAAAAGGTTCTTTTAGTTTGCGGTAGTTATTCCAATTTAGGCTGAGTGTAACTAAAATGTTCATGTGGTGGGTCATGGGTAGTGGGAAGTGGGTGCGGGTGGTGGGTGTGGGTAAAACGTCGTGGGTTAAAAAAAATATAGAAAGAAAATATAATAAGTAGAAAAAAAGTTGTAAAATTCATGAAAATGTCTGCCTACACACCAGTCCTATTCTCCTCTCCAGTGGTCAGCAAAGCAAATAAGCAAATCCTTAGAGCAAACGGACACTAAGAGGGTATTTAGGTGAAGTAAGTACCGTGCACTATGTACGGTAACACGTGTAAACAGCTGAAGCAGGCTAAACAAAAAATCAGGGACTAAACTGCTCTTTTTTAAAGATGTCAGCATTCGAGACTGAAAAATCTTTTCAGTTTTAAATCAGTGATATTCAATCATTACAGCAAAGATTTTGTACTTAGAACAAAACAAAACACAGCTGCCCAGGTGGTAACTTCTTCTAGTTACGAAAGGCGATCAGTTGAGATACTGGATGAACTAATGCCGTGGGATAATCTTGAGACAAGAAGGACAAGGCAATTAGCCACAATAATGTATAAATATTGAAAAATCACATGACACCAGATCATTTGGCTCAAATTCTTAATAGTACAAACTCTATGTATTCCTATAATCTAAGGAACTCAAACATATTAATATTATTGTTTGTACCATCCAAGACTGAATACTGAGGCTGGAAAAAACAGTTTTCACTATATAAAGGGACAGTTGGAATAGTCTATCAAACACTGTTAAACAACAGACAAGCTAAGCTTGAAGTATATTCTAATTTTAGAACCATTTTGATAACTGCTAATATTATTTTATTGCATGATTTTTGCACAGCTCCCTGGAAGAGCATTTTTATGAATGAGATTCTGTGATTAAATAAGGATGATGATGATGATGATGAAAACAAAACATACCTTACACCTCTTGTTGATAAACCTCTCTGTTTGCAATAAATTATTAACCTTTGAAAATATCTGAAAAAAGCATTTGTCAGTGTGAAGTCATGTGGCTATAAAAACAAATAATTTTTTTCAGGCAATAAAATTTAAAGTCGCACCTTGACTTGAAAGGTTGAGCATGAAGGTGGTTTCCTCGTGTGCCATAAAAGACATAAACTTCTTTAAGAGCCACACATACCTCGATCCAAAAAAAAAAACTTGAAATAGCTCAAATTTGTACCGGGATTCTTCGTGACCATTTGTTTTGCCAATGAGTCATTTCAATAACATGTCAGGTCAAACAAACTGGTGCTTGACTTTCTCAAATTGTTCAGAGATTATAGTAGATCCCTCAATTAATCCAAAAGCTTAAGGGTATAGGGCAGGCGGTGTTGGACACGGTCTGAAGGGCATCATGGGGAAAAAATCAAAAACAGCTCATTTACATCTGACCTTTGCTCTGTTCATATCTCTTGTTATGCCATGAAAATACCTGGAGAAATAGTGTGATATGGGCATTACAGGTCTTCTTCCGCTTTTAAAAGACATGGCATGCGATGTTCATTTAAGGTCTTTCTCTGGAAAGGTAGCCGCAATTGATGTTTACTGCTGGCTTCCCAAAACTGTCATTTTCTGTGTCAAAGAGATAATTTTAGGGATCGAAACAACGTGGTACGTATCATCACTTCATTCTTACATGTGCTTAAAGTGCTTGATTTTGAACGTATTAAAGCTTCTCTTTAGTGCTCTTCTCACCTCAGATTTTTTTCAGGTACATTGACATGTGCATGAAGGATACTGATCTTCTCATCAAAAATAATGTGCAACCTATTCTGGATTTCCAGAAGAAAACTGGAGCGGCAACGCAAATGTGGAATCCTCCTCCATTAACTTGTCGTTGTTGAGGACAACAGCAAGTTAGCAGAGGTTTTCTATTCATTTTAGTCCGCATGAATTCAGTTTTATCTGTTCCTTATTTTTTGTATGATTTATTAAGAATCGTGAAGAATCTCGCACAGAAGGTTTAACTCTTTGCGGACAAGGGCGGAAGGAAGAAGCCAAGGAACTATTCAAAAAGGAGGGCTTAAGAGCCGCTTCGATGACATATATATAACAAAAAATATCATATTTTTAAAGACAAATAAAAAGGGAATGAAAGAAAGTATTCTAAGCTGATTGTGTAGTGAAAGTATTCTAGGCTGATTCGATCGTGACCATGCGAGTATATTTATGATACTAAAGATGCTGCGGAATGGAGTCACAATTCACGCACATGGGTAAACTTCAAGTGGCATTCTGACCCTTAAAACAGCCCCGCAGACCATTTCAGATACTTGAAATGGTAAATTAATTACCATTTCAAGGTAATTATGCTAAAAATGGAGGTCAGGGGTCGCTGAACAGAGAAGATGTAGACTAAAAAGCGGAAACAATAGCTCTTAACTAAACAAAGGGATTATGCGCATGAAGAATTACAAAGAACAATATCAATAGAAAACAGACACACATTATATTGTTTTAAGAACTGCGGCTTGCTACATCTGTCTACTCAAACTTTTCCAAAAAATATAATCATAAATTACTTGATGAACGGAAAAAATCAAAGAAAATCGAAGAGACTACCCAGAAAAAGGTGAAAGAATCAGTCCACCATATCTGCAATGACGTGATTGGACAAAATTGGTCACATGGCCGGGACCGTGTCCAACACTGCCTGGGTATAGGGTGAAGAATTTCACAAGGGGAAAGTTCGAAGTAAAAAAGAAAAGGTGCCAAAATCTATAGTCTGTGTACAGCCGCCCCCTCCACTCAAACAAAATCGGGGGGGCCTCTTTCCAATTGTTTGTTTGTTTATTTTTTAAGGGAA
Source organism: Porites australiensis (assembly GCA_022179025.1). Taxonomy (NCBI): domain Eukaryota; kingdom Metazoa; phylum Cnidaria; class Anthozoa; order Scleractinia; family Poritidae; genus Porites; species Porites australiensis. The sequence goes on along the minus strand of BOPM01000697.1, from coordinate 154,666 downwards.
AAGTGCGGTCAACGGTCGATAATTATTAACTAAGATCATATTTTCAGTAAGTGAGTATGAATCATTTTGTCCACGGTGATCGCATTCCTGAATTGAGCGAAAAAAATCTATTTTATGCAAAGAATACCAATCAGAAGAATAAAGGTACAAATTAAACTAGCTTAAAGTTTTCAAAACTAGTCGATGTTTTTACTTTCCTTTGCTAAGCCAACACCTTTTAAGTTAAAGAAGTCTCTTCTTGATAAAAAAAACAGTTTTAAGTTTTAAAAAAAGACGGCTACAATCATCACTGTTAGGCCCAGTTCAAGCGTCAAACTTCTCATTTGCCAAAACCATATTCACAAATTACTAAAATTTATTTTCACCTGTTTATAGCATTCTAGACCATTGAACATTGTGAAAATGAATTGAGTTCGGCTAATTATTTTAAAGTTCGACGTCTGAATCAACCTTGAGTTGATCTAAATAGGTATTAATTAAGTTTGGTACATGAAAAGATCAACGTTTGAACTCGCTATAGGCCTTACCTTTCTTTTCGGCAATTTTCCTCTGCCATGGCAGACAACACTAGGTAGAGATCGAACAAGCAGTCGCCATGCGGCCACGAGCTAAGTTGTGAATGAACTCAGACATTTTGCGCTATTTTTTCTTTCATTTCACCGATGGGTAAATCAATGTAAACACAACCCAACTGAACACATATTTAACCCATTGGCTACCCAGTTGTAGAAGAAAAGTTACAGCAAGTATGTATGCAACTCTTATCTGTTTCACTGTTGTCTTCACGACAAAAAACCTGGCGAAAACATACCGTCCCCGAAGGACAATGGTAAAAGGTTGCGTGTGTTTTGCGTGAGGTTACATTATTTTATCCAACCGTCCCAGCCGACTGTAGCCACCTATCTTAAAAGTCCCTAACACTCACACTTCATACTTGACAAATATTCTTTTCAGGAATTTTACAACTTTTTTTTTTAGTTCTTTGTTTCTATACTTTTTTTTACCCACGACATTTACCCACACTCATGACCCACCCCCACTACCCTCACCCACAACCAGCCGGGCCTACTCATGAACCACAAAATTTACATATAGCTACACTCATTTAGGCTAAGTTGGTTCTTAATGTAAATTCTTAATTTCTTCATGAAGGAGATGTTAGTTGTTGACCACCAGAAAACTAAAGAAACTTGCATGAGTTTGCTCCTTAAATATACAGTATTTATTCACAACTGCATGTACATTGCAAAAGCTACTAATAATGCAAGGTCCATTACAAGGATTATAATCTGTACTCTTTTTAAACCATTTTTTGTTCTAGGAATTAACTTCTATTTGTAATTAGAGTTTGTGCAGTATTCTTGAAGTCAAACTCCTTGGTTAAAATACATGTACTTACATGTAACAAAATTTACCTGTAACCCACAATACTGCATAAGATTAAATCTGCTTGATTTTGCACAGCTTAACAGGTTTGCTGAGAAAATACACTGTGAACTCTCTTTAACATGATTATGAGAAACGAACAAATAAAACCTAAACAAAAAACGAGTAAGGTGTTGTCTGAGTGTTAGTGACGGAGAATTTATACAATTGAAATTGTTTGTTATTAACTTGAAAAGAAGCTATGACATCATTGCCTATATATATGTTGCAGTTAATTTTTAATTTCAGTTAATTTTTGTTTTTCCTTTGTTTTAAATTCATTAGCATACATTACCATACCCCAAAACAATGGAAAAATAAAAATCAACTGAAATAAAAAATTAACTACAACATATATACAAAAGGTAGTAAAATTAATATTCTCAATATTATGGCCTTGTTAAGTAATTTATGTTATAACAGCTGTACGTAAAATGGATAATCCAGTCACACTCCGTGAAGCCAACCAACTGTTTATAAATTGTAGATCAGTAGCATTAAAATTCAAACTTTGCCTCTAGTGACATTCATAAATAAGATGATTTGCACTGTTCACTTGCCGTTATGTCTGTGAGTTTATTTTAGTTTTAAACAACAATTGAAGGGGCCTGTAGAATAAAGAAAAATAATAACGAAGTGACTCTTGATCCAATGTCAAATTCTCCCTGTGATCCAAAATCATCAACACAATGAATTCAAGGGAGAATTTAGTGGTGAATCAGAAGTCAGTTAGGGATTTGTTCCAATCAGTAGGTTAACTTTCCACTCCACCAGGCTGAAAAAGAAAAGAAAAACTTGCAGGATCTTCAGGGATTAACAAAGGTGATTTAAAGGATCACATAACCTTGCAAAGATTCCTGCAAAGAACCTTAAGGTCCAATAAATTACATTCTCATCACTTTTAGAGTCAAAGGGGTCATGTTACATCAGTAGAGATTACCAGTTCTTTAATCTGGGTGATCTTTGTGTAAGCAGCAATGTTATACAGAGCCGGTAGCTAGCTGGGGGGGGTAGCTCCCCCCCTGGACTTGTTGAGCCAGACGAATCAAGTTTGCGGATGGATTTGTTTTCTTTAGACTCAGTTATTTTGATTGTAGTGACTTGCAATTGTTTGCCATTTTCATAGCCAAGAAATTGGTTAGTCCACGGTGTGTGCAAATAGTAAACTAAAAGAAGCAAAACCCCCTATTGAAATTGGCGTGTATATGTACTATTTGCAAGGTTCGCTCTAATTTACAGAGAGTGCCTGTAATGGTGCAGCCTGTAACTAGTCTAGTAGCGAGTAGAATCCTGGGATAGAATATGGCATTTTGGTTTTTGGAGGAGGATACCCAGACCCCCCCCAACAAGGCTTTTACCTTTGGCACTCATGATAATGCCCCCCCCCCCTCCCCATTTAAAAAACCTAGCTACGGCCCTGTTATATTGAGAAATTAAATGCTCATCACTGAACAGGCATATTATAAACTGATGAAGGGTTGCTGTTGCTTTTTGTATTGTATAATATCACCTTCATATTTTAAGTGAGATATTTTAAAGCGTAAATGAATTTTTAGGTACAAAGGCTTTGAACACTGTTATGTAAACTTTACTGTCAATAATAGCTGGAAGTATTACCTCAAACATAATGGTCAAATATCTGCCAAAGTGTGTTATATATAATTTTCTGTACCTGTGATTCTACAGACTCCAGTTTTGAGTAACATGTAACTTTAAATAATTTGTGCACAAGAACTGAACTGATTTTAATAGTGTGGAGTAACATGAACAAAGGCCAGTTTAAAAAGTCTAAATTCCTTGTTGGGCTACTATATAGGGAGCAAGAAAATTGGCAGATCAATTTTATTGAATAGCTGATGTTAGTTTTATACAAGTACCAGACTTTCCTAAAGCACTTTTTAGAGGCAGTGTCATCAAGGTTTTATGCTACTTCAGAATCCAACAAATGCATGTACATGTATCATTATGGGTCCACTTACATGTAGTAGTAATCTTGGCCTTTCTAGAAGTCATCAAAAAAGAGTTTTATGTTAGAAAAACTAAAGTGGGCAAAAGTGGGCAAAAGTGGGCTATATTAAACCCTTATAGGCGTTTTGCCAATCTGTTTTTGATTTAAATCATGTTAAATGGAGTTACATCATTTGGAAAGTCTTTCACCTTTCACATTACTTTCATTTTGTGTAATTCTGCATGAATCGGTGTGCCTTCATACTCCTAGCCTCCCCGCAGACGTCCTTTGGGGTTCGTTTGTCACGCATTCATTTATGCGTGACAAACGAACCCCAAAGGACGTCTGCGGGGAGGCTATCATACTCCTAGCTTACACAAAAAGAAAACCTTGAGAACATTCTTGATACTGCCCCCTGAATTAATTGTCAAATAATTCAGCAGCTATTACCAAGTATGTGACTGCTCTAGAGTTTAGCTATATATTTTTGCCCAGAACACTATTCAGTTTTAGGGTTGGTTATTAAAGCAAAGCCTTACTAATAGAAAGAAGTTTACAGAAAACTCTGGGCTTTAAAAAGTAGATAATTAATAAAATGGTTTTCCAGCCTGGCCTGGAAGCCTTTTTAATGCTGTTAACAGCAAGCAATATTAAACTGAGATGTATGCAGTAAGGATGGTAAAATTGAAAAATAGTTTAGACTGCTGACGTTCTGTTAAACACTGTCTAAAACGTGTGTAAATAACCAGTCTTTAGTTTTGATATCTAGATTCACGATTACTTTCAAATTTTTATAATCAAAAGTAAAGTTGCCTTACAAGGTAGCATGCTTTAAGTTGTTTTTTTGTCCAGACTTTCTACCAAGTAATGTTATGAGTTAGTTGATTTTTACTTAGACTTTGGTTTAACAGAAAGCAGCGTGCATGCAAACGGAGTTAATATTTCTTATCTCTTTATTAGTAATAGCCATTTCTGGGTTTAACAGAAAGCTTTGTAAATATGCCACGTTATTAATACTGACCAAGCTTGAGCAGGTCAACATGGCTTGACATTGTTCGAGTTTTTAATGTTTTAATGAAACAATACAGAGTTTGTGATCAACAAGCTCTTTATCTTACCTAGACTAGCTAGCTAGCTTGGTGTGTTTGAGAGACATCTCTCACTTCGCAAACCATAAACTAAACAACGGCTACAAGTTCTTGGAAACTTAGTGTTTTGTGCCATGTTCTCCTTGGTTTGAATATTAATGTTAAATTTCTTCTTTCTTTAATGAAATGAACCAAGGCTGAAAATGAATTTCTACATTGGCATACAAACTGAATGTATTAATTTTTTATTTGTTTTTAGCATTTAGAATGTATCTTAACGACTGAACTGTAGCATTTTGATAGAATTAGTATTTTGTAAATTGCTGTGTTTTATTTACAATAAAATTGAATGACTTACTTTTTTACTGCGTGTTTTACATATTTTTTCTTACGTTGCAAGAAGCTCTCTTCTCGAGTTGTCTAAACTGGACTCAAGCGGGGGGGAGGTGGAGGGGTGTGGCAGTCGTCAGAGCACTCGTCACTCGTCTACAACAACAAAAATAACTTTATTTGTCCACGGTTAAAAATCATCAGTCAAAGTGAACTACATAAAAAAAATCAACTTATTTAACAGATTTAGAACTTTAACTAATTAAACATTCCCTCTTGCCGCATCTCATCGGGTTGGCCTGGGACCCCGTTTTTTGCATTTTATCCCACTGCAGAGCCTGCTCCAGGCTAAAACAGGTGAACTATTGCACAGCACCGATCCTTTGTAGCTAAAACTGTTTTTAACATAATTGGTACAGGGCAGTGGAATAGTTAGCTTGCCCTCGGATTCCCTGAGGGAATAACTGGAGACTTCATTACGAAGGGAAAACAAGGAATTCAAATATTCAACGGGGCAAGGCCATTAATTAAAGTCTCCAATCAACGTTGCCCGAATTCAGGGGTGCTTACCATTTGACGGAAAATTTCGGAAATTCCGGATGGAAGGTAAATGGTAAGGTCACTTTTCGGAAATTCCACCGAAAATTGAGGAGTACGTTTTGAGGTAGTCCTTTCATTCCGGTTGGTACGAACCAAACGGAATGTTGCTTACCATTAACCAATTTCTCAGTTCCTTCTCGGTTCCAGACTCACGCGACACAAATTCGCCCTTTTTTGGATTCAAACCGTAACGGATGTGGCATTTCTACGGTAAACTGGCAAATTGCTTAATGTATTATCATGTATTGCCATGCATTACCATGTAATGCCATTAAAAATAGGATGAGTTTAAAAATTGAGGGTCTTCTTTTCTGAATATTACGGTATTTTGCTAGCTTGAGACTATAGGAAATCCTATTTTCAGATTTCAGATTTATTTTTGCAGTCTTGCATACTGTGAATTTACGGCGAGTCAGTCATGAAATTTTTGCCGGCTTAGTTGTCCTGAATTTTTAAATATATTTTATGCCTTTAAAATTGTTATAAATCTTTTCAAATAAAGAGGTTCTGAATGGATGTTTTCTTGAAATATTCACTGTTCTTTACGCATGTACGAATGCCAATTTGAATTTAACACTATAAGAGGGAACGACTAAGGGACTCATTTTTCAACTGAACAATCAATTTATTAATAGAATCCAGGGAGGTATGTTTGACAGTACTGTGACAATAGTGTATTTGATCCATTGGTCCTGGTGGTGGACTTAACCCTCCCCTCACAGCCATCCTCTCCACGCATTTATTTATGTTTTCAGCGAGTCACTTCCAGTCAGTACAGGAATTGATAGTTCTGCGACGTGCGGAAAAATGGATGTTTTCGAAACGCCAATATCGGCTAAAAAAAAGATATATTTAATGTATAGTATATGGCCTTGATCTTCATGAGTTCTCAAAAGTTCAAAGTGGATAGAGAGCGCCAGCCTTGTGTATGGGAGGTCATATGTATGCATCTTGTTGGGGACTCAGATGTTGTCTTTGTTCCACGCTAGTGACATGTTGATTATTTCATTTTTACATAATTTCAAATGTTAGAAAATTATTTAAAATTATCCGCTTTTTTGTCATTACCAATAATAATCTGAAGTCTGTGCCCTTTCTGCACCTGATCTCATAGACAACAGAAGTTTACTTCAAGGGGTTCAAAAGGTCATGGTTCAAGGTTTTTAAATTGGTGGATTTCGATCCGTTTGGTGTGTTTCTGTGTTTCAATGAAAGTTCGTTGTTTTTAAACTTTAATTTTCGCTTTTTCTCAGGTGTTATATTTTTTTAGATTCCCAAATTGAAATATTCAAGGATTTTGACAACGCAAGTCCCTTGTTACCCGAAAAAACTGTTAGCGCACACATGTTAAAACTTTAATTTTGCTATTATTGCCTGTTACTGAATACGCATGCTCTGTTTTTCGTTATAGCCTCCCGCAACACCTTCGGTTGATGTAGAGAGATGTGAAAGGCGGTTTTCCTACGATGACAGCGCTCTTCATGACTCAGCTAGTCGCCTTACAAGAATACCGCGAGTTCTTAATTGACAACCTTCCATATTCCATTCTGTGTAATCCTTCACACAAGCTGTACAAATAGCTTAGTCTCTTCTAAAAACAAGTGCGAGATCCATTTAAGGGCTGGGTAAGCTCGCTTTCATCTCCCCCTACCCGTTCTCGTAACAGCTTCATTCATCTTAATGTCAATACTACCGAATCCGGTAAGGGCCACGTAAATTTGCTCTCTCATTTTCTGATTTCGAGACCTTACTTTTAGCAATTTTTTTCTTCGACTTTCATTGTGACCGGTAGTTATCTGCGAGCCTAAATACTCTTAAGTTAACGCAAACTTGAAGCAATTCCATATGAGAGCCAAACAAAGGCTAAAGGCTAAGATTTCTCGATGTTAAAGTCTTAAATGAAAGCTTCCATCGATACGATTATCCTACATTAAATACCTTGGTAGAACTGCTTTATTTAGGGGCAATAAACCAGTTACAACAATGTCGCCACGTTCTTTTTGCAATTGACTACGTCTCTGAGCGGGCAGCGATGAAAACAGTCGAAAGAAAAAGTCGCGAAAGAAAGACGCGACAAATGAAATGCCACGAAAAAAAAATTGCAAAAAAATAGAATGTCGCGAATAAAAAAAGTCGCGAAACCAGAAAACGAGAGTGTAAATTTGCATAACCCTTACGGGGCTCCGTACAATACGACAATGCTTGAAATAGTCCTACATTGTAGATTTTTTATCATTATTATTCTTACATTTTAAAACCATGCTTCTTTCAGATATTAAGCCTTCATTTTTGTTTGAAATCAAACGTACCCCCGAGTTCTACCTGTTATGTTTCATCAACTGAGACACTATCTATCTATCCTTAATATTAAAAGGCTATTCTAAAAAGTTCTGAAAGACGGCTCAATTGCCTGTAGATTGAGATTTCATTCTCTTTCAAATAAACCTTACAAAATTTATCTTAATGGAAGTTCGCAATACACTTTTAAACCAGGTCTTGAATCCCTGTAGTATTCATAAGTGACTCGTGCAAAGTATGTTTCTCTTTCAAATGAGACAATTTTCCTATTATGCTTGACAACGATTTGTATGTTATAGCCATGCCAATCTCCTTTACTTCATCAGAAGATACAACAAAATTATACAATTCTGCGATGTTTTTAGAGTTCAGGACAACGCCAGAACCGTCGATTACCTCTATTACCACAGAAAAGAAGATGCTCTCTAGCTTTGTCCAAGGACCACTAGATACAGTGAATCCCTGTTTTGCTAAGTAATCAGCCCCTCTCATTCGTTTGTATGTTTGTGGATTTGTCCTTTTTCGCTTGGATGGTGTGGTGTTGGAGCAACGTTTGTCGGGGCAGTCCTTGCCATTTCCACAGTTTGTGCACCTACACACGCTATCGCATTTTACTCCAACGCGTAAACAAGGACATCTCGACTTTCTCTCAACGTGATCTTGGCAGGAAAGTCGCCTTGCTTTCACCTTGTTCAATGATCCGCAGGTACAACCTTTACGCTTGCTGACTGCTCCCTTTTCCTGTAAACCTTGATTATTGCAATTTATACATCTACAGAGACGAGTGCAAGTTTGCTGATTCCTTAGGCAGGAGCACCTTGATTTTTCAGATTCCATGCAGGATGCAATATCTGTCAGCCCTCGAGACTTAGACATTAACCCACAGCAACAACCTTTCTTTTTGTTCTGGCTGTTTGACACGATTTGGCTCCCCATCTCTGATAATAAAAAAATATATGAAAACATATTTATTTGGGACATATATTCAAGAGACATACATGTAGGTTAAATTTATATTCGTTTGGTACATCCATTAAACCTTCATTCAGGTGACATATTAGCTGTCATAACGTGTCTGACCACGTGCTTTTTATTTTACGTTTTACTCATCTATTTTTCTCTTTTTGTTGAACCTTATTTTTTTTCTTTATCTATACCAGCTATCGGGCATGCGTCAGTTGCGAACACTTCACTTCTCCAGCCGATCATGATGCAATTAGTATGCAAATAGTATAAGTAGTACAGTTGACATAATAATCGCGGTTATATTGTACTTCTGAAGACGGCCGCGAAGTTTCACAGTAGTTAACATGTGGTGTTTGGGGTACTGTTCTACACTTTGTCTATATGTGCTTTCTTGAATGAAGACGAAATTTTCTCAATACTAAGTAATGTGTACCCGTTTACCACACTGTCATTTGTGTGGGAAGAGAAGGAGCCCTCAGGGTTGCCCCGAGCTCATTGTGGGACGCTTGCAAGAATTTGAATTTGTCTATTCAAAAGACAGAAGATTGCAAACCATGTAGAACCTTCACCGCACCCTCTGTTTCTGTATCTCTATTCCTTAAAACAACAATATCACGACGACCAGAGAAAATTTCGAAAAAATTCCGTTGATACCAATAGACCAAAAAAGTGGCCGTACTGACTAGGTGACCGTATAGCGAGTCTTTGTTTACAAGAAAATGAATAGTCGTTTTTACCGGGCGGCAAACAAAAGTGATCTTAATAACGAGGTGACCGTATGGACCTCGGTGGTGATAAGGCGGGGCTCCACTGTAGTTCATGTCATTTTTTGCGCATGATCTCTTCAGTAAAATTTATACCACTCAAGAAACCTATATCATTACAACGATAAACACAATAGGGCAATTTATACGAGGAAAAATAAGACTCGTCTTACATAAGATCCGTCTTAAATAATACGCCAACTGTACCATTTATACGAGCATGTCTTATCTAATAAGACGCGTCTTAGCTAAGCCGCGTCTTATTTTAGACCAAATGTGCCATTTATAGAGAAAGTTCGCGTCTTATTTAAGACGCGTCTTATGTAAGACGCGTCTTATTCCCTAATGTTCCTCACCTCGAGTAGCATCGTAGTGTCCAGGCCCAGAATGGTTGTATGCTATGAAGATGGCCATTTTGTTGCAAATTGTTGACGGAACAAATGGTATAAACGGGGTGCCCGGAATAGATGTTATCAAGACTATGGAGGTCTGCAAAAGGTTGCTACACGCAAGAACGCAAAGATCTCCAAGGGAACTGTTGAACCATCCTGATACAGAGAACTTCGACAACTCCTCATTTATATCGAAATCCACAAAGTTCCTGTATTGTTTAATATGTTCTTCTATTTCCTGGCAAAATAGTGACCTTAACAATTTTGTATCTTCATTCAAAGATCCTTGAAAGCCAAGGCGATCTAAATGTCGCCGAAATTCAGCATTATTTTCATCGCTGCTGAGCATTAACTTGTTTGACTCCCTAACGATGCTAATGAAGCAGCAGTCGCCATTTCCTGGAACCGACTCTAATTCGAGACCAAAGGACGCCAAATTTCTCTGTAGGCATTCCGTGTTCATGTCACTTTCTAATCCGTGTTCATCATATATATTGTCATTTTCTTTTACAATGACATCGATCAGACTTCTTTTGTTGGTAAATGGAAATTCGTAGATGTTGAAGTCTCGAGTTATACACATGCTTTCGATAGACGAGAAAACCTCTTTCAAATGTATGGCGCGACTGATCACGAGAGACAACACTGAATCATTTTTTAATTCCGAAATTTCAACTGCTTCGCTAGCCTGTACATGGACCATCGTAGAGTTTTTGTAATTAAGAGGCAAATTTTTTTGTCGGTCCATAGTAGAAGGAAGTTCAGTTTGTGATGTGTTACAGTGGAATGCCCGCATAATCTCCTTTGAGATATTTTTATTTTTGCCGTAGAGCTCTATCACGCGAGCATTTGACATGACGCGAGCATTTGACATGTGTTTCGTTACCCCTGGCTTCCTTTTATAGCTCCAGACGTAAAGAACGATCGAAAATACTGCAACAGCTAACTCTGGTGAAACAGTTGATGCACCACCCAGAAGAGATCGCTTGAGTGATTTATGTAGTCGTTCGTTTCTCTGTGTACCAGCTCCGGCGGGAATTGCTGAACAACATCCTTTTCGGATATGTTTTCTCAAGTTTTTGATAGATTCCATTGTCGCAACAGGTAACTGGGACTCCCATTTTTTCAAAAACATCTCTAAATTACTTTCTATCGTTTCCTCGTCAGGAGTTGCTCTTTCACGCTCAGGCCCAGTGTCTCCATTAGCACGAAAAATCAAGCCAAATTCTTTTGAGAGCTGTTGTGTCTTTGGCAATCCTTTTGAAAGAGTTTTAACGACACGTTGGCATGCGTGGTAAAGATCAAGCTTTACCACAGCTTCTGGAAACACGGATTTGTATGAAGCTCTCACTGAACAACAATCATCAACCACCACCATATTCAGTAATTTTCCACTTGCGGAAAGTCTATTCTTTAATTCGGTAAGGGTATCTTGTACTTCACGAAAGGAAGTACTTTCAGTTAATCTCCATGCGACCACTTCGCCGTTCTCATTTAAACCAATGAAGAGGTTTTCAAACTGATTCACAAATGCCGAGTCTTCACCTCTTGTTACTCCGATGTGTTTGCTTACTTTAAAGGTGTGATCACAAGTAAGAATGGAGCACTGAGTTTTTAGAATTTCATTCTCAAAAATACTGCTCACACTATCATAATATGCGAGAAAGATATGCATTAATTGATCGTTGCTTGGAACAGAATACAGGGGACTAGTGTAAAATTCGTTTAAATCGACCGAATCACAGTCAGGAGATCTAGATTGTAAGAATTTCCTAAACTGCATTGACATTATGTCTTCAGTCAATTCAAGAAAGTTCTGTCCTCTAGGTTAAAGAAGTTAAAGAAGGGATTCAAA